>JAQQPU010009820.1:18945-31690 GCA_029168905.1 Artemia sp. Kazakhstan ARC1039 | reverse complement strand
GAGTTGACCATGCAAACCCTAGATCATGATTCGCAACTATTTGAAAATGGTATAACCGAAGATATGTTTGCTAAAACACATGGTATCGTTGTACTGGATTTGTCTGGCACACAGGATATGAGTATAGTACGTACGGGGAGTGTGCGTTTAGAGTGTACATTTGCCGACCCATTGGCTGAGAGTATTGCCCTAATCTCACTAAATCAATATGAAACCTATTGGGAAATCACTCCCGAAGGCAGTGTTCTACTAGACTTGGCGCCATGAACACCAGTCAAATAATCAATGTATTTAATATGGACCCCTACATGTCCCAGTACAAATCCTATTGTCTGCCCTCGGACTTTCTTGGAAAAATTCAACGTGTCAACAATACCTTGATTATTGTTAATAGCAGTCCGTCGACTGTGCTGACGGGTCATTGGCTGTGCATCTTTCAAACAGTGAAGAATATCGAATTTTTTGATCCTCTTGGTCTACCCTATACATTCTACACACCTCACATCAGCAACTATATTGAGAGCAGTGGGAAAACTATTATTCAAAATCGAAAGAGGGTGCAGGATCTAACGACTAAAAGCTGCGGCTTCCATGCACTACTATATTTCGTGTTCCGATGTCGTGGCTATACTTACAAGCAGTTTCTCCACATTTATAGTGACAATCCCCGTCTGAACGACTTTCTAGTGGAAAATATCCTCTCAGACCTATACAGTATTGATTTCAGTGCCCTAAGAGTAAAGTGCTTAAAAAATGTTTGTGAATTTGTTTATTAATAAAATGTATATATATACAACAATGTCTTTAAATCTTCACTTTTAGATTTCTTCATCTTCGATGTATAGGCAACTGTCGTGAACCACTAATGCCGATAAATCATTTGGATTCACTGTATATTGATCTTGATTGACTGCAAAGTCAGGGTCACATTTTCTACAGTACAATGTAACTTCACTCTTGTCATATCTCTTTGTATAGTCAATGATACTATTTGCATTCATATTATGAAATTCACGAGTTTCAATCTGTCTATTTGAAGCAATATCACATACAATGTTTTCAAATGGTGAATCACATTCGGTAACTGCCAAATAAAAATCACTTGGTTTATAGTCATAGTAGGTGGTGACATCACAACGATGACGTAGAAACCAGATTGTCTTGTTATTCCAACAGTTGAATCGTAGACCAGATTCCTCTTCCCAGAATAATTTAAATCCACGACGATACCAATCTCGTAGAAATAAACTGAAATCACGTTTAGGATTCTTTCCAATCATAGCGGGGTAAGTATTCTCCCACTGATCACATTTATCATTGTGACAATTGGAGCACAGGTGTCCTCTAGGATGAGAGTCACACACCTCCTCAAGACATGAATTACATCCTTTAATTTGTACTGCATAGCCTCTATGTAATTTACAAGGATTACATAATTTACACTTTTCACTATAGTCATCAATAATTGTACAATTCTCACATTGATTCCAACTGCCAAGAGTGTACATGCACAATGGACATATATAGAACATTTTTCGGTTTCCGATGTCAACTCACTCACAGCTAAAACGAAACTGATCCTCTTCGTTCGATAAATTCAACGAGAGGGAAATGGGGGAGAGAGGAGTAGCTCTGTGACGTTACCTCTTTCGAATGATGGGGGAGCCATCTACATTGAATCCATTGGCAATGTTTTCAAAAGTATATCCACAATATGATTCTGTCTTGTTCCAATTAATATATCAATAAATTGAGTATAAGCATTTGAATCACATTTTAAAAGTTTCATACAATAGTCCAATGGGGGGGGGGAGAATCACTCCTCATTATATTGTCAAGTGTTCCCCGACAAGAGAATATCCTGCGTTGAAGAGATAACTCGAGAAAATCATCATCCAAAATCAAATGTTTTTCCATAAACACTAGATTCGATCTAATTCTCTCTTTCTCAAATTTATTCATTTTTCAATCCTTTCACTCTGACTGCTGACTCTAGACTGACCCTGATTCGTTAGGATACACGTGATCCTGTTTCCCGTTATCGGATCAATAAAATTCACGATCGATTATGCAATCAAGTTCTCGGAAATTCACTTCCCCCTCGAGTCCTAGATCAATAACATTGTTCCCGTTAGAATTCAATGTGCATGTGCAACCTTCGCCCCGGAACTATTACACATAGAAACATAAAATAAATCGACCTTGGAAAAAAGAGGTCATTGACCCCATTAACCACGTGTTCTCCCTAGGGAGGCTATGCCCTTATATGGTGTGGGCGTGGGAGTTTTAAAAAAAGTGTCCGGATCGGGATTCGAAGGGGTATTGTGGGCGTGGGACCTCATGATAGGGTTCTACTCCCGAGGCACTGCCCCTTTGATCCAAAGATAGGATAGCAGCTTTCCAATTCTAGTAATATTTAGAAATCAATACAAAATAGATATAATAATAATATTTCCTTGTATTTAAGTTAGAGAAGATGTGGATACTTTCTAGCAAAAACAAATGTTTAACTTTTATAGCTCTGTATTTTTGGCTCTTTGGGGGCAGTGATGGCAGAACATAAACTGAGATAGATCCCCTACTTTGACCATCTATACAATTGCCTTCTGTTTTCTATAGTGCAACAGTTCTAGCGAAGCAACGATTCCACCTGCTCCATGTACATATGAAGGTACTATCTTGCTTTTAATATTACTTTACGGGTCTTTCTGAGGGCCAGAATGAGTAACCAGCACTTTGGTGCCGGTTAGGTGGCATCTTGGTGCCACCCTCTAAGTTTGTTGGATACTGAAATTAGCAAATTATTGTCGCGAATTTAGATCCATAGAGGCTCAATCCGGTTACCGAAGAAGCGACTTCAGTTTAAGCATTGGATCTTTTCTAATTTGTAAATGATGGTAGATATCCAAACATTTACTTTTTGGCAATCCTACTGGGGTCAAACTGCCCTTAAGTATAGTAAAAACACGTAAGCCTTTTGCCTAAAGAACTATTTTCTTTTTTTACAAAGCATTGAGTTCTTTACTGATCGTTATGTGAGGAATTCTATCGATATGCACTTCGTTTAATTTGGAGGAATTTGACGAAGTCATCTCATGTTGTAGCCTAAGTCTTACTTTTGATGAAAATGGAAACTTGGACTTTGTAATTGATGTCTGTCAATCTTGGGAGATCAAGATGAAGCATAAAAGAAGTTTTGAATACTTTAACGATTTTTCTTTTACGAGCAGTCAACCTTGAATCTTCTAAAGCCATAATCCTAAATTTGATTTCCTATGATTTTTACTTATCGGTTCTTTCCTTTTTATTAGAATACTGAGAGGTATTTCCTATAGAAAACTATTTATATTTAACGTATTTTTTTTTATATCAACTGTTCTATCCTATTTGCTTATCCTTTTGTGAAAGATTTGGTTTGAAGTCAGGTTTACATAAAAAATGAGGGTTTTTTACTTTAAAAAAGTTAAAAAAAAAAGAAAAAAAAGTTACATAAAACAGGAGTAGGGACTTTTGACATTGCTGCCAAATCTAAATTTTTTCACACTTTCATGTGCTTAATCAATACACTTAAATCCATATGTTAAAAAAGGTACAAAAAAAAGATTTAAAAAAATCTCATGCTAAACCTAAGGATGAAGTGGTTCAGATTACGTCCTCATTTGATAGCCTCTGGAAAGACAACCAACGGATTTATTGAAGGGACTAAAAATTCAAAGTTAAACGACAGGGAAACGGGAAGTTAACTTGTAAGAAATATTTTGTCTCAATACTTTTCCGTCTTTTTATTAGCTTAAAATTTCATAAAAAAAAACCAGTCAAGTGTTGCCTATTTTCTATGGGCTTAAAATTTGACATGACATTAAAAGTAAAACGCAAAAATGGACGAAGAAACGAGGAGTTAATCGGCTTCTCTTTCTGACATACGCCTATATAATAATGTTATTAGCTGTAAAAATACGTCATAAAAACAAACCAGTGGGATTCAAGTAAAACTCTAAACACGGAAGTACAGGGGAGTAATCCCTGTTTTCCCTCTCTTTGCACTTACTGTACTTAGTTGTGGAGGTTAGGGATGGGGTGTAATAAAAAATATATTTGATACACTGAAGAAAGACACCTATTATCTGTTCAAATTAATTTCAGTGTATTTCTTCTTTTTCTTAATCGTTTTGTTAATATTTCCTTTTCAGAATAACTATATTTTTCCCATCCAAAGCCGTAGCTACAGTATTTTTATTGGGGGGGGGGGGGGGCAAGAGGGGTGGCTATTGAAGTAGGTACTATTCAAGCGGTAGGGAAGAAAAGTAAATATTAAACAAACACCCTTCTTGGTGAATTTTAAAAGATTACGCCCTACTTTATAAACAATAAACACACATTAAACAATCATAAATATAAGTGCTGGTGCTCGATTTTTACAAAAATTGTCAGCAAGGAACTCCTGGAGACGACAGTAGTATAGCGTAAACAAGCTTCCGGGTGGGCGAAGGTGGATGTCGTATACACTCGGTTTTTTCTGCCAGATTCACCACTAATGCTGCTGTACATATCCCCCCTCTGCTTCCCCCAACCCCCACTATCCCCTGGCAGAGGATGCTCAATCTCTTTATTGAACCAAGCTTAATTCTAATAACCCCGGGTATCGGGCTATTCATTTGCTCGTTATTTTGAATTGATTTTGACTTTGTAAGATTTAATTTGTTGCGCTAAACTTTTAATATACGTGATTTATTGAAATTCTTCTTATTATTTTTATAATAAATTGATTTGTATGTGGTTTCCGATTTATATTAATAAATAGCATTGATATCAACAGACCACAAAAAGCCGAAACAAAAATCATAGGCAGTGCAATAGTGCTGAATAAGTAAAGATACAAGATAAGTCAAAGCATGGCCACAGATTGTTTAACATTATATTGTGACATAGTCCCTACATTTAAATAGCGAACGTATTTCAGTATTGAAAGTATTCAAAAAATAAAGTAAGATTGATTAACTTATTCGTTGGATATTGTTTGACAAAGAATATTCAGAAAATCTGAGCAATTCTTGGCGTCATTGTGGCAGAAACCTGAACTAAATTAAATAGTGCCAGGGATGTCAACTGGAAGGGAAAATTGAATCCTAGATTTTGAAAACTGCCTTCCCCTTTGCATCTTTGTTTAAAAAAACAGATTCTATAAAAATTACACAAGAATGAAAATTAAAATTAATAAATAATTCCTGGAGAGATCTCCCTCTACCGAGTTCCGTGACCAAACTACAACCGATTTGACCTATCTAGTTATAGTACGAATATCATTATAAAAAGCACTAAGTCTTATTTTCTTTTTCAAAGATTTCTTTTTCATTGATTTTTTTTTTTTTTCCTTCTTATTCTTCAATGATTCTATTTCAGTCCCATTTTCAGATTTAGAGGGTTTATTCATTTCCTCTTTTAAAAGTTTAAAAACAAGAGAATCTAATCTTGTACTGATAGATTTTAGGAAGTAAAAACACCTTAGAATTGACCTGAGCAAAGGAGGTGAAACAGGAAGCATAAAACATTTTTCAATTTTGCCATTAACTAGGCTCACCTTTTTAGCTGATGATAAGGTTTCAAAGGCTGAATATTTGGAAAAATATCAATGTGGAACATATTATGAAGTGTAACGGACCCATATTTTACTCGTTTTACTTAATTAAAAACGAGCATGGATTAATTAAAAAACAAATATCTGTTCAAATTAAAAAGCCAATTTTACACTTAAAACGAGGAACAGTTTTGAAAGCTACTTAATAAATTATAGTTTTTTTCCAAATTATTTGGGGGGAGTGCAACTGCCCCCCTAGCCCCCCACCCCAAGTGACGCCACTGCTCCCATCTGAAACACGGATTTCCTTACTTATCCTTTCGTGAGATGTCGGAAAATAGCTGAAAATGTTTTGGTGTTAAATCAAGAGAGTTGTAATGAACGGAAACATTAATATCTAGCTTTATGGTCATAGAGGCGATGCCTCCTTTCGAATATTCACAGGCATAGGACTGTTCCTATAATTGTTATGTATTCACCACGATTTTATTATTTAGATACATGGATATCTATTTCAAAAAAAGCCTCGTTTGGCCACGGTAAAATAAAGAAAAACAACAAAAATGCACACAGAAAAATAATCTGCGATAATAACAGACATAACAGTATCAAAACGTAATGCATATCAATAAAATAACATACCAATAGCAAAAAAAAATTCAGATTATAGGACAAATAATACCATAAAATTCGCACACATGATAACACATAATAATACACACAATTACGACACTTGTAATAATAATAGTAAAAACCTCACTAATCTTAATCTAGTTATGATCTATCGAAATAAAATTATGTGTGCCTACGCAAATGGACAAATTTAAGCAATCTTTAAAAAATAGATTTAGCTTTTTAAAATTTTCTCAAGCCAATAAACTCCTCTAAGATACATTAAAAATACGCTCCTCCTCAAATCTAAAAACTCCTTATATGTACCCCAAGAGTGGACACGATTTTTCTCCTTGTCGCACACTGGACAATGACAAGAGTCTTTTTTAATACTATAATTTTCAATACATCTCCTCTTGTCATCAGCACTCAAAAACTACCAAGAATCTAAATTACCAAACCTTATATCCTCCTTACTCGTCCCCGCTTTAGGGTTAACTTCCCCCCCCCCCATGCCTTTATAGACAGCCAGAAAGCCTTAGGGACTTTTATAAGGATTTCTAATTAAGGTGTTCACAAACAACAGAGCAAACAACTGAATTGCAGACAAACTTTTACCTACCATATACACTTCTATATTATCAAAAGGGGAAACCACCTAGGTTAAATCGTAAAACTAGGTTTAATCCCTAACCCACGGCAAATTGTCCTAGGATAAACCTCTCCTACCTTCAATATCGTTCTAACAACCAACTATATCTTAACAATCAATCCCACGGAATGTCTTGATAGCCTCTTCTTGAGTAAAAGAACGGGAACTTATTCACACTCAGGATGAGGATTTGAATCTTGAACTTTTTATTTTATTTTTGATCAACCACGGCTGCAATTGACATCCAGTTTCTTCTAATAGGGTCCCCATTGACAAATGCTAAAACTCACAAGTATTTGAAGGAAACAAAGAAAAAGCAAATAAAAAATATTTTAAGGAAACACATGAAGGAAATATATAGGAAAACAAATGAAGAATATATAGCAAACAAAGCCTCTCTGCTTTTTTCTTTTGAGGTGGCTTCTTCTTTTTCTGTGAGATGGAGTATTGACTACTTTAAAGGCTAGTTCTTTTCTTAAGTTTTAAACAAAGAAGACAGCTTAGCAGAGGTCTTAGCCAAAATATTTACTTTGTTTCTTATTTCTCATACATTCCGATAAAATAAAAGTTCAAAATAGGGATAAAATCCTTTTTAATAGACAGTGTATAATAAATTTCACAAAAAATACCAGATATTTCGGTCACTGTATATGTGACCGAAATATCTGGTATTTTTCGTTAAATTTATTATACACTGTCTATTAAAAAGGATTTTATCCCTATTTTAAACTTCTATTTTGTCGTCATGGAAAGGCAGTGTGGTCTCCGAAATTATCTACCTCATACATTCACAAAAATTATCCAGGTAGTTGATTTGTACTCTTACTTCTTTATTTATTTATTTATTGAACATCCATCATTTATATAACATGATAAGACAGAGTAGAGCAAAGAGAAAAGAAAAAAAATCTCATGAACAAGAAACCAATCAATGCACCAAGTCTTGTCATACTACTACTACCAATAACCCACCGCAGCACCAAGCCGCCTGAGGCCAAGACAGCTACCCACGCTCCTCTTCCATCCAAATCTATTCAAAGCCTCTCTCTTTAAACACTCACAGGAAGTCCTTACTTCCTTTAAATCTTTCTTTATGACATCCTCACACCCGAACCGCGGATGACCTGCTTTTCGTTTAACCCTAGACGGTTGGCCAAAACGTACAATCTTTGGCAAGCTGTCATCCTTCATCCGCAGAACGTGCCCTAGCCATCTCTATCGTTTTCTCATTATAACCCTAGAAAGCGGGATTGAACCACACTTTTCGTACAGCCCACTGTTTGAAATACGGTCAGTCAGTTGGGTACCCAGAACAGTCCGTAGGCAATTTCTCTGGAAAATATCTAGCAAATCTTCATCCGCTTTTCGGAGGGCCCTTGCTTCATAGCAACGACATCTATGGATAAAAATTAAACGTAAATTAGAAACAATTTTATATATTTCTGCACTAAATATAGTTATGACGCAGACATACAAAAACACTAAACACTATTGAATTAGAGCTTTGCTAACATTTCTTTTTGGTTGGCTCACTAATGAAACAGTTTTTTTTCTTTCGAGAAGAGATATTTCTCAATAATAAAATCTAAGTCTCCTACTTATTCTGTGTGATATGTCAATATAGATCTGCATTTCCTTTTGTATAGGAACGTACGTTTTGTTCGTTTTTGAACGAACAGTTCGTCTTTGTTAGTACTTTCTTCTGGTTTGCTCACTAATATGATATTTGTTTTCCTTTGAGAAGAGCTTTTTTGCCATTAATAAACTAAGTCTCTTACTTATAATTTGTGATAGATCGATATAGATCTGTATTTCTTTTTTGTGTAGGAAAGTACGTTTCGTTGGTTTTTCAACAAACAATTCGTTTTTGCTAGTATTTATTCTTGGTTTGCTCCCTAATATAATATTTGTCTTCCTTTCGAGAAGTGGTATTTTTGATAATGAAACCCCGAGTCCCTCGCTTATTCTTTGTTATAGATCGATATAAATATAGATCGATATAAATGAATGTGCATTGTCAGTTTAATATACATATACTGATATTTAGTAGTCAAAATGTTAATATTATTTGATTTATTAAAGTTATAAAAGTAAAAACATTTACATTTTTTCAGTAAAGTGCAAATTATGTTCTGGCCTTGGGAAGGCGTAGGGGTTTTGATCCCAACTTATGTTAATTTCTACTCGTTTTGAGATTTACTCGGTTATTTATTGTAATTTCTGTTCGTTTCGGGTTTCATTTATTTTTTATTCTGATTTGTGGTAGTTTCACGCTTAATAGATTATTTGATTTTATTTTTGCTCATTTTTTATCTAATGGAGCTCTTTATTTTTCTTTGAAATACTTATTTTGAGGAAAATTTTTCTTTTAACTATTTTCTGTGCATTTTATATTGACATAGTCTTTTCAGGGAAAAAAATAACACTTAAAATCTTCTCGTTTTTTAAGACTGCATAGTTTTGCCTGCTATTTGTTTGCTGGAAAAAATTTTTCAGCAATTTTTAACAAAATCGCCCTTTTAAAAATCTGGACGCAAATAGTAGTGTTTAATTTAGTTTCATACCTCCTCTAGTTGACCTCAAATGGAAAACTTGATACCATTCACAAAAAAAATCTATTTACTTTCTTTGATAGCTTGGATACACTTGCGCTATTTTGATTTGGTTAAATTTTAAAAGCAGAAGTAGCCCCAAAAGTTTGAACATAATACCCTCAGTCGTTCTTGGGATACTGCTGAGATACCTTATTTGGAATTAGCACTAACACAATGCATTTTGATTTAATCTTAAGGCAAACATTTAGTTTTTAAACATAATGGGCAAATGAGAGGGTGGGCGTGGGAATAGGGTTAGTTACCCTCCAATCACTTTTGACTATTAAAGATGGCATTATCCCTTTCTACTTTAAATCGAATGAACCGTTTTAGAACTTCCCACGACAACTCGTTCGATACGAAGTACCCTGATCTAAACAACAACAACAACAACAAAATAATATATTATACCCACATCGATCTTAACCATAAAAATGTCAAGCCTTCCAATCACTTTCGACTATTAAAAGGGCACTAGGCCTTTCGATTTCCAGTCGAATCAGCCCTTTTTGAAACACATTGCTTTCTATAAACACTTTATATGCCCCCAGGGCATAAATTACAACCCTTATTCTAATGGCTTTTAGAGTTGTTATCATCCTCTAAGACCCAATCTCCAGAACCTTCAACTACGTTAAACAAAATGGCTATCTCAAAATTTTGATTAGATGTGTTTGGGGAAATGGTGGGCGAGAGAGGGGTGTTAGTCCCTCTCCAATAACTTTCAACTATTACAAATGGCACTAACCCTTTCAATTTCCTATCAAATGAGCCCTTTTGAAGTTTCTACGACAAAACTTTCAATAAAAACCTTATATGTCCCCAATCCATAACTTGCTACCCTTGCCCTGAGAGCTGGGGGGGTTGTTACTCTCAAAGACCTATTTTCCAGAACTTTCTACTACGTTGAACAAGATGGCTATCTAAAAATTTTGATTGGATGTGTTGGAGTAATGGTGGCGTGAGAGGGGGGTTTAATTACCCTCCAATCACTTTCGACTATTAAAAAGGGCACTAGACCTCTCAATTTCTAGTTGAATGAGCCCGTTTTGAAGTTTTACGACAACATTATCTATACAAACCTTATATGCCCCCAGGGCATAACTTACAAACTTTGCTTTGGGGGCTCTGGGGGGTTTTTCATTCTTAAATACATAATTTCCAGAACTTTCAACTACGTTGAACAAAATGGCTATCTCTAAACTTTGATTCATTGTTTTAGGGGAAATGGTGGGCGTGAGAGGAGGGTTAGTTACTCCCCGATCACTTTTGACTATTAAAAAGGGCAATTTCAATTTCCAATCAAATGAGCCCTTTTTGAAATTTCTACAACAGCTTTCTATATAAACCTTATATGCTTCCAGGGCATAACTTACTACCCTTGGATTGAGGGCTCTGGGGGGGTTATCATCCTAAAAGACCTAATTTCCAGAACTTTCAACTACGTTGAAAAAAATCGATATCTCAAAATTTTGATTGGATGTGTTTGGGAAAATGGTGGCGTGAGAGGAGCGTTAGTCGTTCTCCAATTCTTTTTCAACTATTGAAAAATGCACTAGCTCTTTCAATTTTCAATTGAATGAGCCCTTTTGAAGCTTCTACGACAACGCTTTCAATAAAAACCTTATATTCCCCCAGGACTTTACTTACAACCCTTGCCCATAGAGCTGTCGGAAAGAGGGGTGGACATCCTTAAAGACCTAATTTCCAACACCTTCAACTACGTTGAATAAAATGGCTATCTAAAAATTTTGATTGGAAGTGTTTGGGGAAAAGTTGGGCGTGATAGGGGGGTTAGTTGCCCTCAAATCACTTCCAACTATTAAAAAGGGCACTAGTCCTTTGAAATTCCATTCGAAAGAGCCCTTTTTCAAGTATCTAAGATGAAGACTTCAATAAAAACCTTATTTGCCCCCAGGGCATAACTTATATCCCTTGCCCTGAAGACTGTGGTGGGAGTGTCCTGCTCAAAGGTATAATTTCCTGAACTTTAAAGTGCGTGGAACAAAATAGCTATCTAAAAATTTTGATTGGATGTGTTTGGGGAAATTGTGGGCGGGGAAGGGGTGTTAGTTGCCGAATGAGCCCTTTTTGAAGTTTTTACGACTATGCTTTCTATACAAACCTTATATACCCCCAGGGCACAACTTACAACCCTTGCCCTGAGGGCTGTGTGGGGGGGGTCTTCCTCAAAGACCTAATTTCTGGAACTTGAAACTACGTTGAATATTTTGGTTTGATGTGTTTGGGGAAAAGGTGGGTGTGAGAGGAGAATTAGTCACCCTTCAATCACTTTCGACTGTTAAAAAGAGCACTCGCCCTTTGAATTTCCAATCGAATGAGCCTTTTTTGAAGTTTCTACGACAACACCTTCTATAAAAGCCTTATATGCCCCAAGGGCATGACTCAAAACCCTTGCCCTGGGGGTTGTGGGGGAGTGACCTTCTCAAAAACATATTTTATATTTGAAAATTAACTACGCTGAACAAAATGAATATCTCAAAATTTTAATTGGATGTGTTCCGGGAAATGGTGGGCGTGGAAGGGGTGTTAGTTGCCTTTCAATCACTTTTGAATAATAAAAAGGGCACAAGCCACTCCAATTTCTAATTGAATGAGCCCTTTTCAAAGTTTCTACGTCAACTTCTTCGATAGGAAGTGTCCTAGTCTTAAGGAAAAAGAAAATAAATAATACATTGTGCCAATATCGTTCTTATATGCCCCCAGGGCATAACTTAAAACCCTTGCCCTGAGAGTTGTGGGTGAGTGACCTCTTCAAAACAAAACTTCTATCTGGAAATTAACTACGCTGAACAAAATGGCTATCTCAAAATTTTGATTGGATGTGTTTCGGGGAATGATGGACGTGAGGGGGGTGGCTAGTTGCCCTCCAATCAATTTGGACTATTAAAAAGGGAACTAGCCTTTCTAATTTCCAATGAAATGAGTCCTTTTCAAAGTTTTTACGACAACTCCTTCGATATGAAGTGCCCTGGTATGGAAAAAGAAAACAATTAAATAGTACTACATTGTGCCAACATCGTTCTTTACTTAGGTAGCGCCATTGTGCTGCCGATGATTTCTTTTTGATTTTCTCACAAATCCAATATTTTGTTTCTTTCGAGAAGGGGTATTTTTCGATAATGAAACTCTGAGTCTCTTACTTATTCTTTGTGATATGTCGATATAGATCTGCATTTCCTTTTGTGTAGGAAGGTACGTTTCGTTCGTTTTTCATCAAACAATTCCTTTTTGCTAATTTTTATTTTTGGTTTGCTCACTAATATAATATTTGTCTTCCTTTCGAGAAGA
>JAQQPU010009819.1:19169-29524 GCA_029168905.1 Artemia sp. Kazakhstan ARC1039 | reverse complement strand
CTCTCTCTCTCTCTCTCTCTCTCTCTCTCTCTCTCTCTCTCTCTCTCGCTTTTCTGTGTCCTTTTTTTGGTAAAGACAAGGCAAGGTCATGGATCGTTATTTATCTTATATTGCATTGTTGTCTCTAGAAAATTATTGAGTAATGTATGATACAGCATGCAACTACTAATTGTTTAATTCGATATTGATTGTATGCCTTGATATAATTGATTTTATTCATCAGATAATAGTGTCAAACTGTTTGGAACTTTATGAAACACATAAACTCTGGTCCCAGCATCTGCCATATTTCCTGAACCCGCTTTTAGCTTCAAGTCGGTATTGCTTGTGCATATCCAGGTTTTCTTTTGACCGCCGGCTCGCTTCCTCCATGACGGCTACAGGAGACATATCTGGAATTGCTTCGAAATCGCGTCGTCAGGGCGTCGTATTACGTCGTCGAACCACTGGAGGTGTCTGTATTTGATGGCATTTGATATGGGAGGTTTACAGTTTTACAGCAGGTTATATCATTGCTAAATTTCTTGGATCGCCTGACCTTCTTAAGGGCCAGGTTTCGTAGCCGTACAATAGTACCAACACAACAGCGCATCAACTGCATTCTATAGGTTCTAGAAATCTTCAATTTGCAATAACATAATGAATGTAATTATCCGCTGAACCTTCTATGAGATAATGAGTTTCTGTTTCAAAGCTCCCAGGCTTGCCATCGTGTTTGTTAATGGTTTCTTCTTTAAGTTATAATTGCTGTTGGAATGGGATTCAGAGACATCTATAAAATAAATTATAAAATATACACACAAAACGCACATACTAATAACTGATTTCTCTAATTGTATCGAACTTCCATTGTATCGTACTTTCCAATATGATAATATACTGGAAAAAGTTCTTTTATTTATTTATTGACTTGTTTATATTTATTATTAATTTTAGGGTTATTGTTGCTTCGGGATCATGATTGCGCATGCATTATTTATGTATTTCTTTCTCGGTACACGGCACCTTTTAGAAAAAAAAAAACAGTCGTGTGTACTCTTTTGAAGAATCGGAGAATACTTTTTCCCCTCCACCACACAATCCTATGACCCCCCCCCCCAAATAAAACTAACAATCCGCTCGGGTAGCAGGCAGGAAAAAAGTTTTTTGTTTTAAAAATCTTTTTGTCATCACGGGTTTTCCCCTGGTCCTCATAAGTCTACGTTTCTATAAAACCTTCTACTCTATATTTGTTGTTATTTTTTACCTTATATGCTCCCAAGGCATAACTTACAACCCTTGACCTGAGGGCTCTGGGGGGGGGGGGGAGTTGTCATCCTTAAAGACCTAAATTCCAAAACTTTCAACTATGTTGAACAAAATGGCTATCTAAAAATTTTGATTGGATGTGTTTGGGGAAAAGGTGGGCGTGAGACGGGGGTTAGTTGCCCTCAAATTACTTTTGACTATTAAAAAGGGCACTAGCCTTTTGAATTTCCAATCGAATGAGCCCTTTTTCAAGTTTCTACGACAAAGCTTTCTATAAAAACCTTATATGCCCCCTAGGGCATAACTTATAACCCTTGCCCCGAAGACTGTGGGGGGAGTGTCCTGCCTGCTCAAAGGTATAATTTCCAAAACTTTCAACTGCTTTGAACAAAATGGGTATTTAAAAATTTTGATTGGATGTGTTTGGAGAAATTGTGGGCGTTTAAGGGGTGTTAGTTGCCTTCCAATCACTTTCGACTATTAAAAAGGGTACTAGCCATTCCAATTTCCAATCGAATCAGCCCTGTTTGAAGTTCCTATGACAACTCCTTCCATACGAAGTGCCCTGGTCTAAGGAAAAAAATACATAGTGCCAACATCGTTTTTTACTTAGGCAGCGCTATTGCGCTGCCTATGATGCTACCAAGTTAACGTCCTCTTTTCATCTTCATTTATTCCTAGCCTTAGTGAGTTAGTCTTCTTAACATTGATTTTCAAACCTATTCGAGCACCCTGAACTCACAAAAACTCTAAAAGTTCATTCATTTTGCTCACACTTTCATCTAGGAGGCTTAAATCATCAGCTAAATATTAGTCCAGGAGACTTTTTCCTCCCCATTTGATTCCGTGGTCTCCCATCGCCTTTCCTGTGCTCCTTAAGACAAATTCTATCAGAATAATCCATATAAAGGGGGATAGAACACAACCCTGTTTAACTCCTTATTTAATACAAAACCAGATGCTAACCTCATTTCCTACCTTAACCGCAGCAGTTTTGTTCTCGTACGTAGTGGTAATCACTTTAATGTATTTGTCTGCTGTGCTATACAAGGATAAAACTTTTGCTAAAACTCTTTTATCAACACAAAATCGAATGCTCGCTCATAATCTATAAAACTGAGAACCAAAGGGGTTTGACAACTCAGGCACTTTTAAATTATTAACCTCAGAGTGAAAAATTGGTCGACCCATCCTCCACCTTCTCTGAAACCGAACTATTCTTCTCTTAAAGCTTTTTCTACAGCATCTGTCAGTCTGAAAAGTATCATTATACTAAGTAATTTTCTACCTACAGAGACCAGACTAATGCCCCTATAATTACCACACTCACTCTTATCACCTTTCTTACAAAGTGGCTTAATTAAGGTTTTCCTAAAATAGTTAGGTACTTCCCCGTTTTCAAAAATCATATTCATAATCTTCGGTAACTTATTTCTAACCTCAGAGCCTTATTATTTTTTAATCTTTTAGTACTGTTGCTAATTCTTCCTCACAAAACAAATCTTCCTTTACATCCAAGGAATCACAAACTTTTTCATTTTCCTCTATATATTTTCTTGTAATTATATCTCGGTTTAGCAAATTCTTAAAATGTTCTGCCCATCTCTCTTTAACCCTTTCCTTATCACTTATTGTGCCCCCATTCCTATCTTAAACTGGTACAAGTGCAGATTGACTACTCCCTCTCAATTTATTAACATGCCAGTGCAATATTTTACTATTATGGCGTTTAGCTGCATCTTCCAGATCCTTGGCAACTTATTTTATCCATGGCCTCCACTTTACACCTCCTTAGTTCATATTTTAATGCTTTCTCCACTTCCTTTACATTCCTTTTGTTTTCATATGATCTATCACTCAAATAATTCTTCTACCTTCTCCTTTCTATTAAACTTAAAGCCTTTTCACTAATGTTCTTAGCTGCAGCTGAGCTTTCTTCTCTAAGACACCTTCAGCAACTCCACAAATTATTTTTCTAAAATTATTCCAACCATCTTCCACATTGTCAAATTTTAAACTCTCAAGTTTAGTATTCAACTGTTCCCGAAAAGTGTCTCTCAAATTCACATCCTGGAGTCTACTAACATCATAACTTTCTTGGAGGTAGTTACCCTTCCGAAATTTCAGCTTTAAATTAACCCTAGACACAACTAGATGGTGATCTTTACGTTTAACATCAATAACAGCACTCCCATATACCCTAGTATCTTGTATTGATCCTGCCAGTCTTCGGTTTACTATAACATAATCACTTACCTTACCGTCTTCAGCGCTAAATATGGAAATAACCAATTAAGAGAAAAAAGATAAAATCTGAAATAATCTGTAAAATGAAAATATGTAAATAAAAATTAAGTAAAATACAATAAAAAAGAAGAAACAAAACCAATATATTTATGCAGAGTTAATACTCCATGATTCACCACAGAGTATAAACAACTTGAGTAGCTCTCATGAACGCATGAAAGCAACTGAGTTGTAATGCTCGGAGCCTTACAACTGTCATCTTCACATTTAAAGTAATTTCTCTCGATATAGAGTTTAAAGCTGTTTTTTACTTTTATTTGATCAAAAATTATTCAAGTTTGATTGTATTTTGCATAAAATTGAAAACTTTTTAGGTGGCGTTGCTAAGAGCTCATGCAGGTGAAAATTTGCTCCTTGGACTTTCGAGAAGATCAATGATGGTTCAAGATGCCCTTCTCCTCGGGAATGATTCTGTCATCTTCAGAAACGGCACAGGTAAGTTTTGGAACTATATTGAACCAATTTACTACTTAGCTTTCAAGTACCTATATTGACGGAATTTCTTTTTTTTTGGGAACGGAGATAAATGAGTTTTGAGCCTTGAAATCCCTTTAATCGGCACAATTTTGACAAAAATATGGTTTAACCCTATTCTTAGGGCTATAATGAAAGATTGGTTAAAATGATCCGGCCAATTCCGACAGATGAAGTCAATATCAGAGTAATTAAAGAAGTAATGAGACAAATCCCTGTAGCTCAAAAAATAAATAATTAGGCAATAGTTAGGCAGCCCCAGCCCCCCTCCCCCCCTATTGGTGTCATATATCCCTAGGTCGTATATGAACAAACTAAAAATTATAAATGATGAAATTCTTACTTTATAATGTGCAACAAGTTACTTAACACATTTATTACTTTAATAATTTTTTCATTTTTTAATTTGTTTGTTGAAAAAAATTTGTTGAAAAAAAATTAACACATTTTTTTTCGATTTTAATTCATGTTTCTAAATCATTTTTGATAAAATAATTTCATTTGATTTTACTTGAAGCACGGCTACTTGAAGAACAGATAGGGGTGGAGGCAGAGTGCGGATGAATGTATCGGGATCGATCTCAGATGGCTCGGAGTTGCAGTGAGTTTCTGGTTGTAGTAATAGTAAGCCTTACGCTGATTTACTACTGTGAACATTTTAACTCACTCCAAAATATGGTTATCACGTTAATATCTTTCGATTTCTTTTCGTTACTCAATGTCATAGCTGGAGTTTATACCCCGAATATTCTGGGCTAGTAGAATATTTTGGGTTAGTAGAATATTTTGGGTCAGTAGCAGTATTAATAGAGTGAGTAATTCTCATTTTAATTTAAAAAAAAAGAAAAAAAGGATACACGCAGAAAAAACGACTGAAATGGTGTCAAAAGTGTACTATATGACAATTTTCGTGTGTTTCTGAGTACATTCTGTCTACTTTAATTACCATGTCTTCTGAATCAATTGGAAGAATAAAAACAAAAAACAAGTGAGAAAGAGAGAGAGAGAGAGAGAGAGAGAGAGAGAGAGAGAGAGAGAGAGAACACCTTTTTTTTATTAAACTAACAGTTTTGGTTCTGTTTAATTATTTTTTTTTCTTTCCAGAAAACGATTTCCATGCAATTGCAGTTCGGATAATGGATGAACTTCTGGAACCTTTCAGAGTTTCTCAGATTGATGAGACCGAGTTTGCTTGCTTAAAGGCCATTGTTTTCTTTGACCCAAGTATGTAACATTGTTATACGTATGCGAAAACCTTATTAGATCTGTGGTACTTCTGTGGTCTGATCTCTGCTTGGCAATTCGGTGCCCTGGGTTCAATTCCAACTGTTGCAAGGTTTGACAACAGCCTGTTTTTATAAAAACAAAGGCCTGGCAGCTGAAATGTTGACAGTGTTGTCGACACTCAAGGGCTTTGCAAAATCTTTATTTCTTTTTATCCTTAAACCCCAATATAGTCACACTACCGGATTCCCAGCACCCCTAGTCAATGCCTCGCTCTTTAAGCCAAAGAATTTTTCGAGTACTTTCATAAGAGCTATTCATTCTAATTAACGGCGTATGTGATTAAGGGTCATTTTTAAAGAATCGGAACAAAATTTCAACTCTAGCGTAAAGAGCGAGGTATTGACTAGGGGGCGAACCCCGTAATATACTTATTAAAAACATATAAATATAGAAGTTCGTTACTTATGTTAATTTGTAAGTTACGTATATTTATTACTAATAAAAAAGTTCGTAAATAAAATTAAACAACTTTCGAGAAAGCCATTTAACCAAATAAAAGTAAAATTAATATGCAAATTTTGTTTTAATTGTTGATCTACGATGAGCTAAAATCATAACCTGCATTAATTCAAAAAAGTTCGAAAATTAAATAAAAAACAAGTTTTTTTACTGAAAGTAAGGAGCGACATTAAAACTTAAAACGAACAGAAATTATTCCGTATATGAAAGGGGCTGTCCCTTCCTCAACGTCTCGCTCTTTACGCTAAAGTTTGACTCTTTCTCACAACGCTATTTTTTTAAACAATAAAAAACCTTAGCGTAAAGTGCGAGGCGTTGAGGAGGGGACAGCCCCTTTCATATATGGGATAATTTCTGTTTGTTTTAAGTTTTATTGTCGCTCCTTACTTTCAGTTAAAAAACAATTGTTTTTTATATTTAATGAGGATAAAGAGCGGCCGTAAAAAGTAAGAACAGTAAATGTTGGTCTATGTAAAAGTGTGATAGGCTAAGCACAAAAAAGAGTGAGTGCAATAAATGCTCTAAAGATTGTGCACAATAAAGAGTGAGCGCAATAAATGCTCTAAAGATTGTGCACAATAAAGAGTGAGCGCAATAAATGCTCTAAAGATTGTGTACAATAAAGAGTGAGCACCGTAAAGCATTATAAAAATTGAGTACAATAAATGCTGATGTGTGTAAAAAACCTGATGCACTAAGCAAAATAAAAATTGAACATAATATAGGCTATAAAAATGAGCACAATAAATTTCGGTTTATGTAAAAGCGTGATAGATTAAGCACAATGAAGAGTGGGCACAAAAATACTATATAAGTGACCCTGAGAAATACTGGTGTACGTAAAGGTATCCCAGGGTATGTGGCCATTCAGACAGGGCTTAGTCGTAGTTGTAGTCGCAACTACAACTATGACTTGGTAAAAACTTCCCTGTCAAACAGGTGTTTGAGTCTCAGTTTTAGGCGTAATAATAGTTCAATTTGGATCAACTCACCAACAACTAAAACTAGGTTTTAACCAATTACATCGGAGATTAATTGCAAGAAAAGAGATCTATGAACAAGTGAAATGACATCCTTTTTATACAATTCTGATCTGTCTTGGCTTCACTAAGCAAGCATCCCAAGTGGTATTTGAAAATGCAGCTAATAAAGGCTTGGATGTTACTTTTGAGCAAGTGACCTCCCAATCACCTCCCATGTATTTTGCTTCATCGAGGTATTCTTGTAGTTTTCTTTGTCTTATCAGGTAGAAAACTTCTGTTCTCCACATATACATTCTTCAAGAACATTAACTCTTATGCCATTTCATACTTGTACCATTTGCTCATCCTTCATTCCTGTCAAATTTCTTGCCAGTAATATTCGATATAATTGGTTAAAACCTAGGCTTAGTTGCTGGTGAGTTGATCCGAATCGAACTGGTATTACGTCTAGGACTGAAACTCTGAGACCCGTGTGAACGGAAATCTTTGCCGAGTCGCAGTCGTAGTCGTGACAACGACCAGGACTAAGTGCCGTGTGAATGACCACTAAGGTCAAAAAAGAGTGAGTACAATAAATGTAGATTCGTGGGAAAGTGAGAAAGGGTAACTACAACAAATTCTGTAGAGGGAAAGTAAATTTTGTTTTCAAAATTTTAACTCACGGAAAATGGACTTGATCTTTTCTGAACGTTTTGCCTGAATAAACTCACTATAATGTTTGTTCGTTTCCTATCTTCATTTACCAAAAAATGAGGTATTTATAAACATATTTCTTTAATAACCAAACTTTCTGGCTAAGATGGTAATAGTTCAAAATTTATCAATAATTTAAACCCATTCTAATTTAATGATCATTAAGCTAATTATTAATCAATTAATACCAATCAAAATGCTCTGATGATTACTCCAATTTAATGACAATTGAATTATGTAATAATTTGAATCTAATAATTGAGAAATGACTGAGTAACTGACTATCCTTTGGTCTTCCTGAACATACAGAAATGAAAAAGGCAGATAAAATAAACTGAACATGTGTTATACCAAAATAACTGCGCAAGCAAATTGCTTTGTAAAAACCTTCATTCATGATAAAATAATGGACTGATTGTTTTGCCTACATAAACTGATTGTTGTGTTTGTTCATTTATTATCTTAATATACTTAAAAAAAGGTCTTTGAAATTTACAATTACAACTTACAATTAATTTGAACTTACAATTAAGTAATTTAGATTATTAATTAAACTTAATTAATTAATTAATTATTAACTTAGTTAATTAAGCAATTTGATTTAGTAGTCGTGAAACTAATTAATAATCGATTAATATTAGCTAATGTACTAACCAATAAACTAATTTAATAATAACGTAGTAATTCACAATTAATAATTCAAAGTTAATAATATGGTACTTGTATGAAATATCCCCCACCGTTCAAGTTGTTCATTCATTGACGCATTATAGAACCGGTTATATATATTAGAATACTATGGGATGGGGGTGGGGCAAAATATTTGGTTAGTGTTAGTTAGAAAACAATTCTTACTTAATAATATTCATAATAATTGTACCTAACACATTAGGCATTCAGACCCACTATACTTTACTTCTCAATAGATGCGAAAGGCTTGATCGAAGTTTCGCGAATTCGTGCCATTCGCCATCATGCTGTTCTTCTACTAGAGGATTACATTGCTGATCATCAATACTCAGCCAGAGGCCGATTTGGAGAAATTTTGCTAACTATGCCGTCGTTACAGTCAATATCTTTGATGATGGTGGGACGCATAGAACTCGCTTGTCTTTTTGGACATACCAAAATTGATTCTTTGCTACAAGAGATGTTGTTGGGAGGAGGTAAGTGTATCTCTTAGATTATTGCCCCATCACCGCTTTTCAAGTACCAAGGACACTTAAAAATTAAATTTAATTCAATTTTTAATGAAAAAGATAGCCACCGCATGCAAAAAGTTTGTACACTCGTAGGCGACAAGTTTGAAAATGAAGAACGTGCATAAAAAATCATTATAATCACTAGTTATTAATTTAACTTGAATTCTGGGGTCTAGGCTCCTCATTTTCTTTTATACTTTTTTCGAATTTATTGGGTATTTTGTTTTTGTTACCATGTGAAGGGTTGAAGGACCATCTTCTTATTCCGATGTTTGGAGATTGTAAAATTTACTTTTATTTTGGAGTGTATGGCCCACACATGAGTTCATCTCCCTGTGGATCATTATTTTGATAGTATTGTAAAAGATATTCTTAGTGGATATTAAAGAACTTGAACCCCCTGACAAAATTTCCTTGCTGCTTCCTTTAATCATATACGCTTGAAAAAATTAATTTAAGTCTTGATCTAACTTTATTTACCTGGAGGTCAAATCTTCCAAAATCATTTGTTCAAAATTCAAATCTGTATATGATTTATCATATGCAAGTAGCTATGGCTATTGGGTTTGACGGAGAGGTGGGCGTGGTCTTAACATACAGTTTTGCCACTATGAATTTTAGTATTAGATCATGAATACCCAACTGTTGATACTCTGTTCTAAAATATTTACCAACGACTATAAAAAAGATTTTTTTCAAATTTTAGAAAAAAACGCTTTATTTCCAAATGCAATAAGAAGAAAAAATAATCTTGTTTCCTGTTACTCCCAGAAAAAAAGCTTTTCTAGACTTATGAGCAGAGCATAAAGTAGCCTTGACACATTTAACAACTCTTCAAGGACGGCTTTCTGCGCCTTTATCGCCCCACGCTTTCATTTTCGATATTTTCGTGAAAAAATTTAGCTTATTTTTTTTGCCAAAAATACTGTCTTATTATTTTTAGTTAGTATAATTTTTCAGGTACGTCATCCAACAATAACAGTTCGACTATCCAGCAAACTTGTAATGAGCCATCACGTTATCTTCAACCGAACACAACCAGCTCTGGGATCACATCATTGATTCCTCTCTCCAGCCCCTCGTCACCTTTGCTGTCTCAGAACAATATGATAACCCACAGCTCAATTCACCACGTTCCTGGGTCTCATCTGATGCCTGTAGGTCATGGTACAATGTCACCCTCTTCTGTGGAAACACAATATCATATTTCAATTGGCCAGTCGTTCAAACAGGAAATATCAGAGTCTGATCAAAATTATTAGTTTTGCTAATTTCTGTTGTTGTTGTCTTTATCTAGTCGATATAAAACTAGGGATCATATGGAAATACTGAATGCCTTTTTACTTTGGATATTTTTTAGTCTAGTTTGACAGCCAGGGTGCCTATTGGAGGGGGGGATTGTCTCTCCTCCCCATGTATTTGGGCAAATACCTTTTTTGGTATTTCATTGGAACAATTAAAATAACGAAATTGCTCCCTCTAGATTTTGAAAAACATTTTCTTTTGTATCTTCATTAAACAAATCCTCCCCCCCTTTAATTCTTATTTCATTATTTTTTTTGAATTAATTTCATTATTTTTTTGTTAATTCTGAAAAACGCTTTCTTTTGTATCTTCATTAAAAAAATCCTTCTCTCCCCTTCTAATTTTTATTTCATTAATTTTTTGTTAATTTTGAAAAACACTTTCTTTTGTATCTTCA
>JAQQPU010009819.1:0-19159 GCA_029168905.1 Artemia sp. Kazakhstan ARC1039 | reverse complement strand
CATTAATTTTTTGTTAATTTTGAAAAACACTTTCTTTTGTATCTTCATTTAAAAAAAAACTTCCCTCCCCTTTTAATTTTTATTTCATTAATTTTTTGCATTGATTTAATTAATGTTTTGTTAATTTTGAAAAACACCTTCTTTTGTACATTCATTAAAAAAATCCTTCCCTCCCCTTTTAATTTTTATTTCATTACTTTTTTGCATTAATTTTTTGTTAATTTTGAAAAACTCTTTCTTTTTTATCTTCATTAAAAAAAAAATCCTTCCCTCCCCTTTTAATTTTTATTTCATTAATTTTTGTTAATTTTTTGCATTAGTTTCTGTATTTTTTTGTTAATTTTGAAAAACACTTTCTTTTGCATCTTCATTTAAAAAAAAATCCTTCCCTCCCCTTTTAATTTTTATTTCATTAATTTTTTCTTAAGGGTGGGTTTCAGCGATACAAGCGTTGCTTATCCTACTTACTTCAACTTCCCGGGATTTACGCTGTTGTTATCGCATTATTATCTTAAGAATATAAGAATATCTAAGAATATATTGTCGTTAAATATTTAAAAATCGGCTTTGTTCCTAGATACGCCATACCAAACAAGTCTCCCCCTCCCAGCAAAGACGCCTTTATCATTTAATGTGATTCGATGTACGCTTTATTAGTATCCGTAAGTGGGGAATAGTCTTACATAAGTTTTTTTTACATAAGCATGGTTTGCAATGGTTTTAACATAAGCAATTTACATAAGTAATGGTTTTACATAAGCATGAAACAAAGTTGCAAGGTATATCAATGCACAATGTGGTGCAACAGCGTGGGATCTATTGAGAGTGTGATTTTCGCACCTATTTACGTCGTGACTTTCCTATTAAGTGAATATGTTCAATTGGCTCCTAGGATGTAGCCTTTCTAAGTTTCTGAGCGGCATCATTCCAATGGCATCAATGATGATATTCTCCAAATGCGCTAAATAAATGGTGAGATAGAGCATGAGCCAATCAGCAATAAACTACGTTCTGTAATTTAGAACGTAGTTTATTTCATATTTGTTCTTTATCTAATGGACTGCAAAGACGTACCATTTTCAAGTTTAAAGTGGGCGTATTTTTATGAATACTGTTGTATTTAAACGAGCTTCCGAACCAGAATTTTTATTCTACGAGTAATTTATTCTCGTAATTAGTTTTCATTTATCACTTTCCTTATGCTGATTTATTCAAGTTTAAGCATACGACCCAATCTAACTAAAATATTTTGGCACAAGATTCGCGGAGATACTACATATGCTTAAGCTCAAGTAATATTATTTCATATGCTCGTTAATGACTTGGCTTAACATCTTCTTAAAGACAGCTGTGAAAAAAAAATGTGTTGAAACTCGATTTTGTTTTTGTTGCACAAAGGAATTTTTGGGAATATTTAAAACTGTTTGCATATGACTAATTACTTTCCGTAGCCTAAATCGTTTTTTGTAAAAAAAAAAGTTGAGACCAAGTTTTGTATATTCTTGCATATTTGGCAATATAATTTAAAAATACGAATGGAGCGTCTTAGTTTTACAAATTGAAAAGTTTTTGCCAAGAGAATACTGACCTTTTTTTAAATTTAGTGCACCAACTACATACTTTAAATTATGTAAATACCAAAATAATTAATTTTTTTGTGAAAAATTGCATCTTACTTTAATTGAATCAATTGTAGAAATTTAGACACTCAATTGAATGAAGCTTCTCCTTAGTTTCTACAACCACCTCTTCTATACAGAGTAGACGGAAGAAAAAAAAAATACATCGAGGTCACATCTTTCTTTCCTGAAGCGCCCCAAAATGGGGGTACTTTGAAAATCAAGTTTTTTATTAGCAGGTGTATGTTCTAAAAATGCTGATAGAAAGGGTTTTTTGGCCAAGTAAGTCAAGTCTTTGTTTTACAAATTTGAGACTTTCTAGAAATTGCTGATTCTCTGAGGCGCCATTTAGGCCAAATCTTGGGGTGGTCAAGAACTCCATCTGCCCCCCCCCCCCTCCTGGTGATTCACTTTGTGTCGCGTAAGAAATATGCGGGTTTTGACAGCACATCGATCGAATGTTCTAAGTAAAAATACATTTTCAGCACCCTTGTATTGCTTGGAAATGTACTGTAACCCAATCTGGACCTCAGCCGCACTGACCTCTAAGATGAATTATAACAATGAAGATTACAATCAACGAGGTTAAGTGAAACTTAAACTGAAAGTGGGAAATCCAACCAGACTGCAGGTTGGACTTCCTCAGCGAGAAACTTTCTTATTTTAGTAAAGAATACGTTGGTGGAAATAATCTTTATTATTGTGCTGAGGGTTGTAACCAAAATCTCGTTTTTTTTCAGCAGAAATCTTCCAGATCAAATATATTTACAAAAGGAAAAACATAACAAGAGCAAAAAATATTGCAACCCTTAAGGCCGTACCCAAGATTTTTTGTCAGAGGGGATTTTACTAAAAAAAAAAATTCTGGGGGGGGGGATACACAAAAAACCCTCGAAAACGCATACAAAATTTGTTTATATCCACATTTTTTACGTTTTTACAAGTCAAGAAGATATTTGGGGAGGGGTTTAAATCCCCCTACCCCCCCTCTGGGTACGGCCTTGGCAACACTCAAGGTAATTATCGGAACCGCCGATATTTCATGTTTGCAAAACCGTCAAAAAGCTGGTTGTAGTCCCATATTTTTACTAAATCCTTCTTTGCAAATATCAAAAGGAGGTGACTGAGATGATTATCTCCTGTTGTAGACCGCAGGTAGTTTTTCACTATTCCTAGGCCAGAAATCAAACGCTTATTGCTTGCTTTTGTCACAGGAAGTGTGGTAGCAATATGAAGTACTTTTATTACTTTTCAGTAAGCCACAGGTAATACCTGAAAATGGTCGACAATGTCTAGGTAGTTTTCAAGCTTCTCCTCCTCATCGAGCAAGAAACGAGTAACAAATATTTTTTTTATGGATAACTCTGCACTTCAAGTAGCGATCCCCTCAAAAATATCTTTACCTTGGGCCTGTGTCTAATCAGACTATTGTCGTATTAACATCAATACCAGGTGTATGAAATTTTCTGATTGCAGCTATTCCTGTTTTTTTAAGGTAGTATGCTCAATTTTCCCAACGTAATAACAATTTTCGGAATAATCAACAGAACTTGCTTAATTTGAGGGAGTTTACGAACCATGTTGCTCATAAATGACAAAAAACTAAGGAAAACCTTTTTCCGCGGATATTCAGTTCTTTTAGTCCCCGAAACTGTGAGTGGAGCAGCAAATTGAAACCCAAAAGAACAGAAACACAAATTTACACTTACTTGCTGAAATGGTTCACATGGTTTCTGTTTCTTAATCCATCTACCCAGAAAAGACTGATTTTTTACCCCTTCTTCAAGGCTGCCCATTTCCGCTTTTGAGCTTTTGACAAACTCATGATAACAAACAAATAAGATTTTGAATCAACAAGATGACAAAGAGTTGTGTCAATCCAACTGTAGCCCGACCCAGTTTACACTAGGATAATCACTTTATGCTAACTAATGCTAATGTCTCAAAATACCTTAAGTAGATTAATGGTTAATAGGCGTGCAGTCATTTCAAAACAATTGTACAAAATGAAAAAAAAGAGAAAAATGATAAAAAAGAAAAAAAAAGAAAAAAAGTAAAAAATAGAAAAACGAGGACTATACGAGCCAGTGAAAAATGTAGACTAAAATGGACATATTTCGGTCAAGAACTCCGTTTGACCATCCTCAGTGCACGATGATAAAATAAAAATTACTAATAAAAATCCAAGGATAATATAAAAAATCAAACCTTAAAACAGAATGAACCTAAAATTTGACAATCCTTTCCATGTAAAGGTAGATAACTGAATAAAAATACAGTACTGAATGGCAATTAAATTTTTTAATTTATACAGAGTATTTTTAAAAGCTAAACGCTTCCCACATAAGACACCATCACGGATTAGGTTAGGTTGCAAAACATGATTTTGTTGATTTAAGTACTATCAGAATTAATTTGTTCAGAAATAAAGGGGCTTAAATAGGTTTCTCAGTTTCTATATTGAGAGCTACCTTTCGGTGAATGTAATTTTTTTTTATATCTCAACTGCCTTCTCGAAAATTTGCATGAGACCTTTATCGGGCACAATAATGGAGGTGTTGTCAAATAAAATAAAATGGTGTTGATTGTAATACACATGTTGAGCCAAGGCGGAATCAAAAGTCTTAGGCCTTTGGCATATCTCCATAGCTTTGTCGATTGAGGACCTGTGTTCCAAGAAACTCTCCCCCAATTGCCTGTGGGTTGTTCCAACATAGAAACAGCTGTCAGAACAGGGAACCCTATAAACACCACTGCCCAAAATGGGGCTCGCTTTATATTTCCCGGTGTTAAAGTAGCTCTGAATTTTATTAGAAGTTTTGAAAGTGACATTTAAGTTATGTTTTTTCGAATTCTTAGCAATTTGTCACTTAGTTTGGGAAAATGGGCAAAACAGTAAAGACTTTCCGGTGTTTCAGAGGAAAAGTATTCAAAGCGGAGGTTTCAATAAATTCAATGTGAAAAGTGGCCGAAAAGGTAAAAGGCTCATACCCATTGGGAGGCCCATGATTCGGGTAAAAAATTGATCATTGTACAGAAAATATAAAAAATATATATTGTAAAAGCAAACAAGTCGCATAATGCTTTTGATATCTAATGTTTTATAGTCGACCCGGTCAATATAATCTTCTAGTTTCTTTAGAAGAGCAAATTCACACTTTATAATATCACATGAAGTACACATAGAAATGGCATCAAAACTGGCCAAAATTCTGTCTTTTTTATATCAAGTTCTTTTAATTTTTCAACAAGGTGAACTGAATTTTTAATGTAAGAAGTTTGCGACAACATAAGAGGACAAAAAAATTGTGGATAACCATTCTCTCAGTCTGGGAACTGGCGAACTATAAGAGGCAAATTATTAAAAAAAAATTAGGCAGAATGGATTATGAATTACTGCTAACTAAATGCTAATCTCTCAGTAGGATAATGGTTGATAAACTCAGAGTAATTTAAAAACAATTGGACAGGATGGATTATATTTAGTAAAAAAAATAGGCTGGGAAAAGGCTCTTTGCGGTGGAAGCTTTTTCCCCCTTGAATATAAAGGGTGAGCAAATGTCTACCCTTGTCTCCCCAAAATGACACTCCTGACTCTTCTCAGTTAAATTTTGAATTTTTGTTTAATTTTTGAATGTTGAATTCTTATAAACAAGTATGTGTTCTAAAAGCACTGGAGGAAAATACTAAGTTGCCTAAGAAGCTCAATATCTAAAATACCTAAAGAATTTGGATTGATCGAGCAGACTTTGATTAGCACCAAAACTACGGTGGTGGATAAGGATAACAGTGGTACCAGTTGGGAGAAGGGCATTTTCTGAGTCACTTGGTTTCAAAAAACACTTTTTAGAAAATTCCCTCTTTAGAAAATTCCCCCTTTCCGGTATTTTCATTGACAAAGCATTGCCTCGACCTCTAGATTTTAAAAATAAAAACATTTTTTTAATCTTTATTCTTCCTACCACCCCCTCCAGCATTTTCGTGAATTTGCGCCATTGAGAGATATATTTTCTAGTGGAATCTGTTCGCAACATTTTTAGTGGGTTGCAAAAAAGGCCCTTAACTTAAGGATCAACTTAACATGTCAATTACATCAGCAGCCAAATGTTTCAATGAGATTAAACTAAGAAAAGGTTCTCTCTTATGAAAGATGAAGATGGCTAGACGCTGATTTAGTCTTCAACCAAGTCCCACACTCTTCGAATTTTCACAAACCTTGAACTCTTGCCACAATCCAATATTGAGTCCAGCGACTGAATGCTGCTTAAAGGGCTGTGGTAGCCATCTGCAGAAGGTGTGAAGTATTTTTTTTAGGGAAGTACAAATGTTCCAAGGTGCATTTTACTTCAAGGCCCGAGAAAAAGAATAGTTTTAATAAATAATTGAAGCCTTTGCTCAATGATTTCTTGAAAATCTCCATCAGTGCTTTCTATGGGTTATTTGTGGCTCGTTAGTATATACCTGTGGGCTCTACTGTTTTGATATTGTCATATTTATTCCGGTGAATTTGATCACTTTTTAAATGGTGCTATCCTTTTTAAAAAATTCCCAAAAGCCTACTAACTTTGCTTTTTTTATGTGCCAAAAGTTACACCCTTGGTTCAGATTAATACGATTTTTTTTAACGAAAAACGACTGAACGTTTAATGTTTTCGTTAAACAACTAATGAAAACAGCGAAACCGGCAGAAAACAGCAAAAATCATGTCACTGAAACGGCTCATTAAAGCTGTTGAAGCAGGAAAATTATTCTGAGATGGCCTAAACAGCATGGACATAGAAATAGTGAAAATGAAGTTCTAATAGCTCAAAAAAATGTTCAAAGGGCTAGCCTGTATTAGCCTATGCTAGCTCATTAATAATATAATTCTTATCTTCTGTGTTCAATTCCCTGGAAATTTCCTCCCAGGCCTTTAGAATTAGAACTTTGGATAAAAAAGACATGCCCCTCATGTTCTTTGTAAAAATTCTGGAAAAATTATCATGGAAAAATTATAAATATCAATGGAAAAATTCTGACAAACTTGATTAGTTTCTCTGTTATTTACAATGCATGATTCTAAAAATCTTTCGATTCAGAAAAATATATGCGATTTTCAACGGCTCGGCATAAGCTTCAGCAGAAAAACGGGGGAGATTTGACGGATCACACAAAAATGGCCGTTTTTGTGTGAAAAACGGCCGTTTTTTCCTGGCTAAGCACGTCATTTGGCTGGATTGATGTGGTTGATTTTTCGTATAAAAGATACAAGTTTTGGGATCGAGGGCAGGTTTCCATTTGCCGGACTGACCTCTATCCGTTTACTTTTGAGAATACCTTGGAGGATAGTAAGTGTTTAAGTATCTTATTTTTTTCCAATGGAGTTATAATTTATTCACAAAAAAAACAAAAAAAAAACATGAAGCCAAGTAACCTGGGCTTGTATTGCAACTCCAAAAAAAACTTACATCCACTTACATCAGTGCATTCGGGTTCCCATTTCACAACAAAACAAAAAAGAGCATATAAAACATATTAAACATATTGAACTACTTAAAAAAAAAAAAAAATTAGAATTCATAAACCTGTAGGCAATGATGCTTCAACTGCTCACGGAAGCCGGACCTTTCAGTAATATCCCTAATACAAGATGGCGTCTGAGACCACAGCACCGGAAGAATATTACGAGCAGAGAAAATTACCTCGCAAACACTCTAATCGGCCTTCAATACACACCAACCTGTGTCGTTAAATGCCCATGGACATCAGCAGCTGTCTCAAACATATGACGAAGACACATTAGAGCAATATTATTAATAATATCATACATTAGTTGAAGCTTATAAAATAACCACAACCCTTATTGTATTGAACTTTATCATAGTTTTATTATAATTGGTGATCCCTGGGAGAACTAGTCCACAAAGCTTATATAGTTGCATCAATAAAAGTATTATATTATACCCAAACTCTCTATACAATATTATTGAAACTTCTCATTAACTCCAGTAACTACACTCAAGATGATTAGTCGTACCAACCCTAAGGAAACACTGCCTAGTTTTAATCCCCTTAGGACCGTAACCATACCCCCTAAAAAGGGCAGAGTAACACCCGACTTAAACCTACTTTACTACAGCTGGCGGGTTGCGGTATAACTGGGTCGAAAAAACTAAATAAAATAATAGATTATACAAAAATGACTTTACCAGAAAACACAACGACTTCCCTATCAACGGTGCTTGAAATTGCCAAAATTATGCAGGAATTTGAAATTGCCAAAATTATACCAGAATATGCAGGAGTTCCAGATGTCAATAAATTCATCGAAAAATTGATAATTTCCAACGAATCAACAGAAATATTTTACGATAAAGTCAAAGAGCAATGTGTAGCAGCTAGAATAAGGGGAAATGTGCTAAAACATTTTGAATCATTAAAAGAAAAAGGGTCAAAGGACATTGACACTAATAGAATCCTTTAAAACAAGGTTATAGAATCGAGTGTCTCCGAAAGGCTAAGAACAGACGTAGTTGCGTCTAATGCATCAACTAGTATGTTGAGTATGCAAACGAAATTTGCCGGTCTGTATGCTTACAGTTGGGCATAGGCGGAAGTGACAAGACAGTAGAAAAGGTGCAATTACATACCTTCACGGGAGGGTTACCGAAAAACTGCTAAGGCTAATATTATCACGTAAACCTGAAAATATACAGCAAGCTATAACTCTGGTAGAAACTGAGGTAAAAATTGATGAAGCAGTGAAAAAGTTTGATCAATTTTCTATAAACAGCAAGAAAACCAAGAAAATGTAAACTATGGAAGGGGAGCAAAAGCCTGTGATATTTAGGGGGAAAGATCATACCAAAAAGGCACGAAGGAGGCTAAGGGTTGTTTATTGGATTAGCCGACCGGTTCCATGACTATGAGTTCTTAGCGGCTAGCAACTATAAAAAATTTGGGAGCCCACCACCACCGAATACAGACAGTAGGAAAATCAACAATGAAAAGTCAAAGATATCTAGAAGTAATTATACACCCCGTAGAGGCCAGGAAACTAAGGGATAATTTAGAAAAAAGATTTCTTTGCCGTAATTGTGGCAAACCAAATCACTATGCGGCAGATTGTTGGCATAGAATACAGAAGGATGGTTCAACATACAAAACAAGACACCAGTTGAGAGCACAGGGGGGCAGAAATTCAAGAAGGCAGGGAACAAACAATACTTAGCAAGCATCAAGCAACATTCCTGAATATATCCCTAGAAATCAAACGGTAAAAAACACTCAAGGTCAAAATAGCATTACTGAAGAAAATTGGGAAAATCCCCAAACCTTTTGAACAAATAATAGTGGGAATTTAAACGGAGAAACCAGCCTATAAGGGTCGCCAGAGCAGTACCTTTTCAAAGATCCATATATAGTTTAGAATGTTGTGATACAGAGGTAAATAATTGTTGACCAATTTTGGGTTATTTTAAAATTGAGTGTTTTAAAAATTTACCATGTTTATTTGATACAGGCGCTTCAAAATCCTTAATTAGAGAAAAGATTTTTAGAAGTTTTTGCCCTAGTGTACAAAATCGCGTTAGCAGATGCCAAAATACCCTGACATCGGTAACAGTTCACAAACTGAAAATTTTGGGGGAATGTCTATTAAAATTTGCCACAGAGAATAAGGAAATAACGGTACCAGCAATTATATGAAGAAGAAGAAGAAGAAGTAGGATTTACTGAAAAAAAACATATCAACAAAAAATTATTGCTGCCTCCCCTAAAAAGCAAAGCTTGTCCGTGGGGGAGGTAGAGAAAAAAAAATCCTTAAAACAAAGAACACTTGGCCACCGACACCACTAATACCATCACACTAAACAATAAATACAAAATAATATCATATATTATACATACTCTGGGAACATCATATCAACAAAACCCCCACAGTAAATAAATCAATTAATCAGTCAAAACTCATATTCAGCAAAAAGCAGTTCCTTAATGATTTTTTTAAAAATATTGGGGTTACCAATAGTCTTAATATCACTATTCAAACTATTCCATTTCCGCGTACCTCTATAAAGAACAGAAAAACATGAACGGGAAGATATACCTCTAGGTACACAGAAGTCCACGCTACCCCTTGTATCATGAGAATGAACAGTAGACCTAATGGACAATAAATCACCAAAACAACGAGGCTGAACATCCTGCTGCAGTCCAAAAATAAACCACAATACATAGAATTCACGAAGGCCTGCAGCCGGCAAAATTTTTAAAGTTGGGTAAATTTCTCGAACAGACATACGTGGAGATATACCGGCTAAAATTCTTACTGCATGATTTTGTATAACTCTTATTGGTTTTAGGGTAGAAGAAAAAGTAGAGAGCTAAATACTTGAACAATAAAGTATATACGGGTGTATTAAAGAAAAATAAAGATGGCGAAGGACAGACTTGGGAACACAATGTTGGAGTTTCTTCATTATACCGAGATTTCTTGCCAGAATTTTGCTACTTAAAGTAACATGTTCCTTAAAAGATAGAGTTTCATCTATTACAATCCCAAGGTATTTAAAAGACGCAGTCCGTTTTATAACGCCATTGGACATATCTAATTCCTTGATCCATGGGTAAAAGTTTGATGATCGCGAGAAAATAATAAAGTTAGACTTAGCCATATTAATCCTTAATTTATTTACCCTCAGCCATGCTGTAATTCTATTAACTGATTCCTTCATGGAAATCTGCAGCAGCTCCGCTGTCTTAGCTGTGCTAATGGCTGTTGTGTCATCAGCAAAAAGTAAAACTGTTTCATTAGTCGGGTTTACCGTTAGTTCATTTATTCTATAGCAAAAATTATTTAGACGATTTGGTAAATCATTAATAAATATCAAGAATAGTATAGGACCGAGAACTGATCCTTGCGGAACACCTATTTCAATACGCTTTTTTCGGAAGAAGAATCATTTAGTTGGACATACTGATAACGATTACTTAACCTCCTGGGACCTGGTGTCCACGTCTGTGGACACCCCCATAAAATATTTTTTGTGCAAAGGCCTCGCCACCTAGCAAAGATTTCGTTGTTTCAACATGCTTTTTGGACCTGGAAAGTCATCTACGATTTTTTTCAGAAAGTTTCTGCGACTTTTAGTGGTGTTTTTACAAACTAGAAAAGGCTAAAATAAGGAGATGAAAAAAAGCAAAGGTAAGAAAAAAGAAAAAAAAAGAAAGTGGTGAGAACGAGTTCTGAGAAAAATCAGGTGTACTCTCTTGATTGTAGACAGTGCTTAGATAGTTTTAAAAGCAGTTAGTTCGATAAGTGCCATCTTTTGGAACTTGGAAAACCTCCATGTCCACGTCTGTGGACAGGCGGTTCCAATCGAGTAAAAAGCTAGGGTTGATTTTTTGTAGTTCAAATCTTGATTCTAATGGGGATAGCAGAGGCCAATGATTGTTTTATTTACTAAATTGGCGACAACCTAGCCGCCACTCACCCATAAGAAATCGCCACCCCTGTAAAGTGTCCCCACCCACCCCCATTCTGTCTCCCATACCCTTTTCTTCCTTACTTTATAAAAAACTTTTATTCCCTTTTTTGCAAATAAAATCAACCAAAATCACAACCCGTAAGTCTGCTAAAAATTAAACGATTCTGTATATATTATTTTTTCATTGTTGAATATTTGGTTATTTTATTTGTTACCCTTTTTATCTTTTTATATTATGACCTTTAAAATATTTTATAGTTATGACCTATATTTATGACTTTTGTATTTTGTATTTTCTGACTGTTACCTGTCGTGTTTTCGTTACAGTGGTAACTCTGTGTTGTTATTGTATTATTTTGTTATTGTATTTTTTTTTACTAAGAAATGCAAATTTGGTCCACTAGGGTTTGTGATAGTTATTTTGCCAATCACTATCTATCTATCTATCTATCTATCTATCTATCTATCTAGCCATTAGTTTCAAGCTTACTAAACCTATTCCTTTATTGTAGTTTCCCTTGATGACGCCCTTGGAATGCTCGATGAGAGTGACCTGGACATCTCTGATTTAGATGATGATGAGGAATGAATAAAAAACCACTCCTTGTCGTCTTCAGACTCTGACGGTGAACCAGCTGTTGCAGCCATTCTGTCATCAAGCAGTTATGCTGTTCCTCCAAATGTTGAAAGTGAAGAATCTGATGACAACGCACCCTTAGCAACCCGTGCCAAACGCTTGAAGGCTGACAAAGTATCAGCAACCTTGTCCTGGAGGAAGTCTAGGCGGTTTGATAATCATCGTGGCCCGGACGTGGGCCCCGCTCATTTCCAGGACCACGACGATTGGAGTACAGAACCATTCTTTTTGCAATATTACCCGGAGAGCTTCTTCGAACGTATAGCTTTTTGTATGAACTACAACTATCAGTTGGCCCACCACAAAAGCTTGAATGTAACTCCGGACGAGCTGAAAATTTTTGTTGGCATTGTCATCCTGATGGGGAACCTCAAGTTTCCTTGGATCCGCATGGACTGGTCTGGGAAGCTTAGGGTGGAAGCCATATCACAAAAGATGACTCGAGACAGATTCTTCACAATCCGGTCGAACCTGAAGTTCGTTGTTGATTCAGAAATCTCAGACGAAAAAAAAACAAAAAATAGGCTTTGGAAGGTGCAGCCGATCCTTGACAACTTCAGGAATATCTGTCTCCAGTTGCCACGGGACAGGAACTGTTCAATTGACGAACAGATGATACCCTTCCAGGGTATGTCGACTCTCAAGCAATATGTCCCTAACAAGCCCAATCCGATTGGATTAAAGAATTTTGTCCTTGCCAGCTCCTCAGGGCTGATACTTGATTTCCAAATCTACCAGGGAGCCACCACCCTGGGAGAACAGCTGGTAGCACATGGCTTGTCAGCTGGGATCGTACTGCGCTTGTCTGAGACCCTACCAGAAGGTACATACCTCTATTTTGACCGATTCTTCTCGTCTGTTAAGCTCCTCGACATGCTGGCTGAAAGAAAAATAAATGCGACCGGAACTGTCATGAAGAACCGTTTGGGTGCCAACGGTCCAACGCTTTTTACCGAAACAGAAATGAAAAGAAAGGGCAGAGGAACCTCTGTCATGTCTGTGCGCTCAGATAGAAAAGTAGCCGTGACCCAGTGGTATGATAACAAAGTGGTTCTCCTGTCTTCAAACTGCAAAGGTATAGAAGAGGAGACAGAGGTCAAACGGTATGACAAGCGCCAGGGGTCTTACGTGCAGGTCAAATGTCCACAAGTAGTCTCCGACTACAACACCTACATGGGTGGGGTCGACCTTGTGGACCGCATGGTCAGCTATTACCGATTTGAGACGCGTACTAAAAAATGGACTGTGCGTCTGTTTCATCATTTTGTGGATGCTGCACTAGCCAATGCATTTCATGAGCTGAAGGGCCATGGGCCAGAAGTTTCTGGTGACCTCAAACAGCTCATTGATCTTCGTTTCAACGTGGCCGAGTTTTTGATTAATTCTGGAAGCTCGGAGTCACGAGGTCAAGAAAATAGCAACGAAGAGCCATTGGGTGAAACTCAACACCGTGTTTTGAGTGTGAAAAAGAGGCCAATCCCTCCACCATATGCCAGAGCTGCACTGCATCTACCAGAATTTTGTGACTTGGTGAATGCAGCCCGGTGCAGAAGGCCTGGATGCTGCAAAAGGTCAAGATGGATGTGCTCGCAGTGTAAAATCATTCTCTGCATGACACGAGACAGCAACTGCTTCAAGAAATTTCATGAAGAGTAATGTTTTGTTTTCAACGTTTTGACAAATCTCTTTTAATAGACGAAACAGATTTTTACTATACTCTTAGCTCGATAGGGACCCAATGTCCACACCTGTGGACATCCTCCAGAGGGAGGGAGGGGGGTTCAACTTTTTTTTTTAGTTGATTAATGGTCAAAATGATTTTTTTTAAGTAAACTACAAAGAAATGAACATAATCAGAAAAGTATTTCTATGGTCAGGTCTCAGGAGGTTAAAAAACTTCTTAAAAAATTTAATGATTTACCCCTCAAACCATACACCTCACACTTCTTAAGTAGAAGTTCATGATCCACAGTGTCAAAAGCTTTCATCAGATCTAAAAATATAGCACCTATTTTGAAACCTTTATCTAATACATCATTAATAATAGTTGTCAAATAAATCATCGCCTATTCCGTTGTCCTTTTTCTACGGAACCCAAATTGTGTCTCTACCAGTAACTTATGATCCTCCAAAAAATTCATCATTCTAATACTAAAACACTTCTCTAAAACACGGGAAATAATGGGTAAAACAGATATCGGTCTATAGTTTCCTGGGTCATTTTGAATACCACCCTTATGAATTGGGGTTATACGGGCAACTTTAAAACAGCCTGGGAATTTTCCTTGACGAAAACACTCATTAATTAACCCACATAAAACTTCAGCTATAACAGGAAAAATACATTTAAGTGTTTTTAGAGTAATATGGTCGCTACCAGATGGATTACTACGAAACCCATAAATAATTTTTTTAATTTCATCAACTGTTAGAAGTCTAAGGTGAAGAGACACATCAATGGGGTCCCTCAGTAAGGACTCAGACGTTGGATCACCACTATCAGGTACAACTGACATAGCTAAATTCAGACCAATATTCGAAAAATAACTCTGAAATTCATTGCATATGTCCTTTTCAGAATTCAAAGTCTTTCCCATTACACTAACTAATTCATCAGGTACACTATTTATTTTTAATCCAATCACTTCTTTTATTAGTCCCCAGGTTTTCTTAGGGCATCCTTCGACCTCCTTAAACTTTTTCTCAAAATATTTCTTTTTTTCATTTCTTAAAATTGTATTCAACCTATTTCGATAAATTTTATATAATTGCTTATTTTCATGTGTCGGGTTAATTATTTGAGCTCTAAACAATTTATCTCTTACATTTATTTGCTTCAAAATCACAGGACTAATCCAAGGTTTTTTACTTGAGTGCTTTCTATTAAACGGTTTCAATATGACTACTTGACTTATCAAACTCTGCAACTTTTCATAATATAAAACAAACTTTGAATTAGCGTCCTGAACATCGCCTAAAACATCGTACCAATCCACCTTTTCTATACCATAGTAAACAGCTCCCATTTCCTTGTATTAATTAAAAAAACTTTTTCACCGAATAAGTTTTTCAAAGAAAAGTAAAGAACTCCGTTAAACAAAAAATGAGCAAAAATAAAATCAAATAATATACCAAGCGTGAAACTACCGCAAATCAGCATCGATGAATAAAATATAAATGTTATTACTTTTATAGCTTTAATAAATCAAATAATATCAACATTTTGATTACTAAATATCAGTATATGTATATTAAACTGAAAATGAACATTCATTTGTATTTTTTTCAGTAAAGTGCAAATTATGTTCTGACCTTGGGAAGGCATAGGGGTTTTGAGCCCAACTTATGTTAATTTCTGCTCGTTTTGAGTTTGATTCGGTTATTTATTGTAATTTCTTTTCGTTTTGGGTTTAATAAATTTATCGATGCTGATTTGTGGTAGTTTCACGCTTGGTAGATTATTGGATTTTATTTTTACTCATTTTTTGTTTAATGGAGTTCTTTACTTTTCTTTGAAAAACTTATTTTGAGAAAAAGGTTTTTTAAGTAATTTCTGTTCGTTTTATATTGACATTGACTTTTCAGGGAAAAAGAAAATAATACTTTAAATCTTTTCGTTTTTTTTTAAGAATTTATAGTTTGGCCTGCTATTTGTATGCTGGAGAAAAATTTTCAGCAATTTTTAACAACATACACCATTTTAAAAATCTGGACGCAAGTAGTAGTGTTTAATTTAGTTTCATACCTACTCTATTTGACCTGAAATAGAAAACTTGATACCATTCGCAAAAAAATCTGTTTACTCTCTTTGATAGCTTGGATGCACATACGCTATTTTGTTTTGGTTAAATTTTAAGAGCAGAAGTAGCCCCGAAAGTTTAAACATAATACCCTCAGTCGTTCTTGGGATACTGCTGAGACCTTTTTGGGAATTAGCATTAACGCAGTGCATTTTGATTTAATCTTAAGGCAACATTTAGTTTTTAAACATTAAGGCAAATCGGAGGGTGGGCGTGGGAGGGGGATTAGTTTCCCTCCAGTCACTTTCGAATATTAAAAAGGGAATCAGCCGTTTCTGTTTTCAATCGAATGAGCCCTTTTCGAAGTTCCTACGACAACTCCTTTGATACGAAGTACCCTGGTCTAAACAACAACAACAACAAAAAAAAAAAAAAAAAAAAAAAAAAAACATTATACCCACATCGGTCTTTACTATACAAATGTTAAGCCTTCCAATAATTTTCAACTATTAAAAAGGGCATAAGGCCTTTCGATTTCCAATCGAATGAGCCCTTTTTGAGTTTCTACGACAACGCTTTCTGTAAACACCTTACATGTCCCTAGGGCATAAATTGCAACCTTTACCCTAAGGGCTGTGAGGGTGGTTGTCATCCTCTAAGACCTAATTTTCAGAACTTTCAACTATGTTAAACAAAATATCTATCTCAAAATTTTAATTGGATGTGTGTGTGAAAATGCTGTGCGTGAGAAGGGCGTTAGTCGCTCTCCCATCACTTTCAACTATTAAAAAAGGCACTAGCCCTTTCAATTTCCAATCAAATGAGCCCTTTTGAAGTTTCTGCGACAACGCTTTCAATAAAAACCTTATATGCCCCCAGGGCATAACTTACGACCCTTGCCATGAGGGCTGGGGGGGGGGAGGGTATCATCCTCAAAGACCTAATTTCCAGAACTTTCTGTAACGTTGAACAAAATGGCTATCTGAAAATTTTGATTGGATGTGTTTGGGGATATGGTGGGTGTGAGAGGGGGTTTAGTTACCCTCCAATCACTTTCAAATATTAAAAAGGGCACTAGCCCTCTCAATTTCCAATTGAATGAGCCCCCTTTGAAGTTTTTGTGACAACTCTATCTATAAAAACCTTATATGCCCCCAGGGTATAACTTACAACCTTTGCCCAGGGGGCTCTGGGGGGTTTGTCATCCCTAAATACCTAATTTCCAGGACTTTCAACTACGTTGAACAAAATGGCTATCTCTAAATTTTGATTGAATGTGTTTGGGGAAATGGTGGGCGTGAGAGGGGGGTTAATTGCTCTCCACTCACTTTCGACTATTAAAAAGGGTAATTTCAATTTCCAATCAAATGAACCATTTTTAAAATTTTTACAACAACTTTCTATATAAACCTTATATGCACCCAAGGCATAACTTAAAACCCTTGCACTGAGGGCTCTGATGGGGTTATCATCCGAAAAGACCTAATTTCGAAAACTTTTGACTACGTTGAAAAAATGGATATCTCAAAATTTTGATTGGATGTGTTTGGGGAAATGGTGGGCGTGAGAGGGGGAATAGTTGCCCTTCAATCACTTTTGGCTATTATCAGGGCACTAGCCCTTTCAATTTCCAATTGAATGAGCCCTTTTTGAAGTTTCTACAAGATCACTTTCTACAAAAACCTTATATACCCCAAGGGCATAACGCACGACCCTTGCCCTGAGGGCTGTGGGGGTGGAAGTGTTGTCATCCTTAAATACCTAATTTCCAAAACTTTTAACTACGTTGAATAAAATTGGTATCAAACATTTTGATTGGATGTGGTTAGTTGCCCTCAAATCACTTTCGAGACAATTAAAAAGGGCACTAGCCCTTTAAATTTCCAATCGAATAAGCCCTTCTTAAAGTTTCTACGACAAAAATTTTATTAAAAACTTATATGCCCCCAGGGCATAGCTTATAACCCTTGCCCTGAAGACTGTGGGGGGAGTAATCTAATCATAGGTATAACTTCCTGAACTTTAAACTGCATGGAAAAAAATGGCTATCTCAAAATTTGGATTGGATATTTTTGGGGAAATGGTAGGCATGGAAGGGGTGTTAATTGCCTTCCAATTACTCTCGACTATTAAAAAGGGCACTAGCCATTTTAATTTTAAATCGATTGAGCCCTTTTTGAAGTTTCTGCGACAACGCGTTCGATAGAAACCTTATATGGCTCAAGGGCATAACTTACAGCCCTTGCTTTGAGGGCTGTGGGGGAGTTGTCATCCTCAATGACCTAATTTCCAGACCATTCAACTACGTTGAACAAAATGGCTATCTTAAAATTTTGATTGAATGTGTTTTGGGAAAAGGTGGGCGTGACAGGGTGGGTTAGTTGTCCTCCAATCACTTTCTCGAAAAACCTTATATGCCCCAAGAGCATAACTTAAAACCCTTGCCGTGAGGGCTGTGGGGGAGTGTCCTCCTGAAAAACATAATTTTATCTGGAAATCATCGACGCTGAACAAAATGGCTATCTAAAAATTTTGGTTGGATGTGTTTGGGGAAATATGGGCGTGAGATGGGGGTTAGTTGCCGTCTAATTACTTTCGACTATCAAAAAAGGCACTAGCCCTTTGAATTTCCAATCGAATGAGGCTTTTTTGAAATTTCTAAGACAACGCCTTCTATAAAAACCTTATATGCCCCCCAGGGAATAACTTACAACCCTTGCCCTGAGGGCTGTGGGGGAGTGTCCTCCTCAAAATCATAATTTCTATCTGGAAATCAACTACGCTGAACACAATGGCTATCTCAAAATTTTGATTGGATGTGTTTCGGGAAATGGTGGGCGTGGAAGTGGTGTTAGTTGCCTTCCAATCACTTTCGACTATTAAAAAGGGCACAAGCCACTCAAATTTCCAATTGAATGAGCCCTTTTTGAAGTTTCTACGACAAATTCTTTGATACGAAGTGCCCTGGCCTAAAGAAAATAAAAAGTAATAAATAATACATTGTGCTAACATCGTTCTTATTTGCCTCCAGGGCATAGCTTACGACCCTAGCCCTGAGGGTTGTGGGGGAGTAACCTGCTCAAAACATGTTGTCTATCTAGAAATCGACTACGCTGAAGAAAATGACTATCTCAAAATTTTGATTGGTTGTGTTTCAGGAAATGGTGGGCGTGGAAGAGGTGTTAGTTGCCTTCCAATTAGTCTCGACTATAGGGCACAAGCCACTCCAATTTCCAATTGAATGATCCCTTTTCGAAGTTTCTAAGACTACTTCTTCGATACGAAGTGCCCTGGTCTAAAGGAAAAAATAAATAAATAATACATTGTGTCCACATCGTTCTTATATGCCCCCAGGGCATAACTTACAGCCTTTGCCCTAAGGGTTGTGGGGGAGTGACCTCCTCAAAAATATATTTTCTGTCTGGAAATCAACTACGCTGAACAAAATGGCTATCTCAAAATTTTGATTGGATGTGTTTTGGGAAATGGTGCGCGTAGAAGGGGTGTTAGTTGCCTTCCAATCAGTTTTGACTATTAAAAAAGACACAAGCGACTCCAATTTCCAATTGAATTACCCCTTTTCGAAGTTTCTACGACAACTTCTTTGATACGAAGTGCCCTGGTCTAAACGAAAAAAAATGATACATTAGTAGAGAGGACAGTGCCAGTGCTACGGGGCACACCTGCTGCCAACTA
>JAQQPU010009817.1:0-15277 GCA_029168905.1 Artemia sp. Kazakhstan ARC1039 | reverse complement strand
TCTAAGCACGTTAGTGTACCATTTGGTTCTTCGTATAATGTTTATTATTATCCATAACGCTCCCAAATTAGAAATGACATCAAATTTTACTATTTCGTATACGGCTTGGCAAATAGACGACTATGCAGCGTTGGAGCACTTTATCATAATTTTTATTCCTTTCCCTTCTTTAGCCGTTTCAAAGGCTTTTACTGTTTCTGGGAGACTAAATCGATGAGTTACTAACGGTTTGACGTTCACTCGCCCAGTTGCGACAAGATCCAAAGCAATTGGGTAACTGAAAGTAAATATAAAAGCTATAAGCTAAATAAAAAATTCGCAAGACTTAAAATAACTTTTTTCCACAGAACATTATTTAGACAAATGTACATGCTGGCTTCTTCCAATTCATATTTTGTTTAATAGGAAGCTTTTGAAAGATATGACCACGTTCTGATAATAAAACAATATTGCTAACCGATAGGAGCCAAGCAACGTTACTAACTGTGAGCCCCATCTGCTATATCTGATTGAAACTGTCATGGAAGGCCTACCATGACAAAATCGAAGAAGTGAATATTGAAAACAATGGGTCTCTGGCCAGCAGAAGGAAAACCGAGAAGAAAAATAATCCAACCCGTTCTTCCCCTGTGTAAAGTGTCGTCAGCATTGAGAAAGATTCTTTCTTTTTCTAAATTGTTACGCTTTAAGTATTTTCGCTTTTTCAAGGGTGGGGACGTATACAGGAAAACTACTCATTTCATTTTTCTTCTTACTGACCTTAGACCTTTTGTTTTTAAGGTTTATTTCTTTGATTTTGATAGAGTGTTTAAGAAAAAGTATGGGTAACACATACGAGTGAAAATTGGCGCTAGTATCGTCAAATAAAAAACACCAACAACATCTCGCGTTTAGCGAGCTCAGCATTTTTTCAGGCTTTGTAATCGTTTTTCTGCCAGGAAGTTAGATCAGACAGTTATTAATATACACTAATTTTATCAGCTACACAAATTATATTAATTATACTCATGGCCGTCATCTCAACGTAACATGGAGTCAATAGAGACTGACTGTAGTACATGACAAAACATATTAGGGCATACGATCAAACAGTTCGAGGTAACGAACTGTAGCTAAGAAGCGATACAGTTCAATAGTAAACGAAACTCTAAGAAACAGAGTCTTGATAACAAAAGATACATCAAAAGAATCAAATATTGATGCTTATTCAAAGTATTTAAAATTCCTCCAATTTAACGTTCTTTTATTAAAAGTCAAGAGCCTGAGAAAGTTTGCTCAATTTTTGAAAAAGGAGGGAAACACCCCCGAAACATCAAATGATTGTAATCAAAATGGCACCATGCGATTCAGCATACCTGAGAACCCTACTGTAAGATTTCAAGCTCCTATGTAAAAAAATGTGATATTTTGCATTTTCTGCCGGAACAAAGATCACAGATGCGTGTTTATTTGTTTGTTTATAAGATAAGATATTTATTTCAAAAAATGACTATCACAAGCCCCGAAGGGCCGAATCCGCATTTCGGGGTCATATAATAAAAAACAACAACATAGAAATAGCACAACAACTAAAAAACTGGCTAAACAATGCCAAAAACAACAGGGGTGATCGTATCAAAAAAGTAATCGTAGAAAATCGACAGAGGGCTCATTTGATGGAAGATCTAAAGTTCTAGAGCCCTTTTTAAGTGACCAAAAGAATTGGAGGACAACTAGCCCCCCTCCTACGCTCATTTTGTACCAGAGTCGCCCGATCAAAATTTTGAGATAGCCACTTTGTTCAGTATAGTCGAAAAATTTAATAACCATGTCTTTGATTATGATTTGACTCCACAGAGTGCCCGGGGGAAGGGTTGCAAGCTATGAACTCTGCCCATTGTTTACATACAGTATTGGTTATTGGGAAGTATACAGAAATTTTTCAGGGGGTATTTTTCTGGTGGAGTGGGCGAGGAGGGGGGGAGGGTACGTGGGAGGATTTCTTCATGGCGGAATTTTTCTTGGGGGAAGGAAATTTTTCATAGAGGGGAGCCGGGTTTCCAAGCAGTCTTTAAAAAACGATCAGACATTAAAAAAAACAAGTTTTTTTAACTGAAAGTAATGAGCAAAATTAAAACTTAAAACGAGCAGAAATTATATCGTATCTTAAGTATATGAGGGGGGTCACCCTCTCCTCAATAATTCGCTCTTTACCGCTAATTTTTTTAGAACTTTTAAAATAGATTATTATTCTAATAACCTTTGTGATTCAGAAGTTATTTTTAAATAACTGGAATAAATAATTAAACTTTAGAGTAAAGAGCGAGGTATTGAGGAGAGGGCGACCCCCCTCATATAAATGATAATTTCTGTTCGTTTTAAGTTCTAATTTTACTCCTTACTTTCAGTTGATTTTTTTTTAATACCAAAGAGGTTAGTCCATAAAAAATTATTTTGTTCATTTGGCCAAACTATTCAGAATTGATTGGGCAGTGAGATGAGATATGAGATATACATTTATTAAAAAAGAAAACAAACACTATTCGCCTTTCGCCTGCCAAGAAAGACAATAAGCTTGAAAGGGCAAGCAAGGTTATCACTCTCAGCTAATTAAAGTAACATTCATACCTTGCTAATCAACACACAAGAAAATTTTCTGATGAAGGAATAAAGGAAAAAAGAGAGAAAGAGGAAAAAACAAGAAGTAGATAGAAAAAAAAGAAAAAAAAAAAACAAACTAAATCGGGGAAATACCTTAAATAGAATGACAACCTGGAGTGGGCATAACACCAAATTCACTCACGAGATAAAAGAAACTTCTTTGCCCGTGACTTGAAAGCCGGAAGACTAGGCGCATTTTTCACACACTCGGGCAATATATTCCAAACATGGGGACCATAATGGCGAATCACAAAAGATGCCCGAGTGGTGCTCCTAAACTCATGAGTTAAGTCATCAGCTTTTCTTGTATTATGATCATGAAGGTCTCTATTAAAAGTAAAAATATTTTCAAAAGCAGGGGTGAGCAGCTGATTCAAATATTTATACGAGAAAATCGCGACTTGGTAATCTCGAATTTGGGATACATCCATTAACTTATTCTTTTTAAAATGCTCATAAGCAGGAACCTCATCAGAATCATCAAATTCAGATAATAATTTTACAGCTCTATTCTGAAGTTTTTGTACTCTTTTGAAACATGTAACAAAATTACTTGCCCATATAGAGCATCCGTAGCTAATATATGGGTAAAATATAGAAAAATAAATCATTTTCAGGATCTTTTTTGGGACTAGATTTTTAATTCTTCGCATCACCCCAAGGCCTCTGCTTAATTTTTCAGCTATTGCACTTGAATGGTTTTTCCACGACAGGTTTTCATCAATAAAAAACCCCAAATACTTCGTTGTTGCTACTCTCTTTATCACATTTTCATGAACCGTGATATGGTCATTTCCAGCACTAGAAGAAAGTCTAGAAAATATCATGAAAAAGGGCAGTCTTGCCATAACTTGTAAGGCTTAGACAAGAAATCTTATTAAACGACAGAAAACTGAAAGTGGACACTTACTTTCCCGGAAATCTTAGAAAACTATTTCATTTCCTGCATTTTGCCTGAGATGTAGAGATTCAGTTTTAATAAAACTTACTATTATCAGAAAGCATGAATTTCGTTTTTTCGATTAAACAAAGCAGATTTTTTTTAGTTCAGGAAAGGGCAATCTCTAAAAACGATCCAGCATACCTGCTCAAAAAACACAAAAAACAGTTCAAAGGAATCATTATTTTAGTAATTTCGCCACTTTGAGAGTTCCCTATGGTTCCACCCACTTTGATTGACGAAATCGCACAAAAAACATGGTAACATTTCACTGTATTTTCAATAAAATTTAAGAATCAATTCACAAATTGACTATTTCGACGAATTCCCCCAAGTCCCCTTTTAGAATTCGGTACTGAACCCTTTGTCTTTGAGACGGTCAACCGACGTCGAGGCTCGCTAAACGATCTTCAAGACATCATATTCTCTTAAGAGCGAGAGAGGAAGAAATGAAAAACAGAAAGAAAAAAGCTAAACAGTAAAAGAGTTTAAAAGAAGATTTAGTAAACGAAGAATCTGCTCCCTCTATCGATATTACAATGAAAATGACCTTGAATGAGTTCTTATTAACGTAACTTGATATATTTTCACTCTTATTGCACTACTCTATAAGAAATAAGATGTAAGTTGCATTGACTTGATGTAGAATACATGAAACAAGAGTATTATATTTAAGCTATATATCGAATTATATGTAAAACTCATAGATTCCTTCCTATATATGCTCTTGAATAATGTCAAGAAAAACACACAATTTTCACTTCAACACAGCTTTGTCTCACAAAATGATTCAAATCGTGATCCACAAGGGGGAGTTTTCATTTTGACAAGAAACATTTTGAAGCAAAACAATGGGCGTCATCTGGGAAAGGCGAGACAGCAACTAAGCCCCCCCTCTGACAAAACTAGATCTTCACTTTGAGACCTTGTTCCCTTTGTATCCCCCCCGTCCTTGAATCTATTAAAACTAAGTAATTTTTATTTTGAAACTGCATTACCACATGTTCACATACCTAAAGTTATTGGGAAATAACCCCAATCCCCCAACAAAATGCCGTTGCCGTATCTTTTCTATTACTCATATTTATGTGACAACACAATCAAAGAAATGAGGAGCAGTAAGGAAATAAAAATATAAGGAAATAGGGCGAAATAAATATCACCAGGGGGGGGGGGCGGAACAAGAGCTAAGCCCCCTTGAAAAAGAGAACAGACCTTCGCTTTGAGAGCTAGTCCCCTATGTATTTGCTCTCTACTCACTTGTCTTTGAATCTATTTAAAACTAAGTTATTTCTATTTTAAAATGAAATCACTAGCTGTATAACATGCTTAAAGCTAGTGGGATAATGCCTCTCCCCCAAAAAAATTTCCTGGTCGTGTCCTAACTGGTACACCTAATTATGTAACAACATGATAAAAAAATAAGGAGTTATCAAGAAAATAAGGAGTAAGCATCATTAGAGGCGAGTAGGATAACGCCTAGACCCCATTTGAAAAAAGATCTTCACTTTGAGACCTAGATCCCTTGTATTTGTAACCCCCCCCCCCCCTATCGCAAATTTTGTTGAAAACTATGTAACTTGCATTCTAAAAATGACTAATATAAAAAAATTATATTTGTGGTGGGGTGGGGCCCCCCCCCTTCTATAAAATTTAATGGCCGTGTCCTAACTGGTAATCGTATTTATGTAATAAAAGAAATAAGTAGTTAATAAGGAAACAGAAACATAAGAAAATAAGGAGAAAAATCATCATCGGCAGGGCGTGTGACACTGCCTGTGCCCCCTGACAAAAAAAACTTCACTTTGAGAGCTAGGTCCTTGTGTATTTGCCCCCCCCTGTCTTTGAATCTATTTATAACAAAGTAATTTTCATTTTAAAATGGTATTACTACCTGTTAACATACTTAGCTACTGGGAAACGGCCCTTCCCCAGACAAAATTTCATAGTCGTGTCCTCGTTGGTAATGCTATTTATATTAGAACAAGGTCTAACGAGCAGTCAACACTGCTCACTACCCATTTTCTCTTATTCCAATGCCTGTTATTATTATTATTTATTGGAGAACCCGTCATATAAAAAAGGAAAAGACGGAGCAATAAGCGAAAAAAGAAGAAGAAGCAATACACATAAACTTAGGAGTTATACATGTGGTTTTTAGTGACGAACCCTGGAGCTAAGATCTAAATCAGCTCTTGGACCAAATTACAAAGCGAGAAAGATAAAATGAATTATACACTGCTCTGCAGGTACGCGACATGTTTCTTTTTGTATGCTCCTAAATACTGAAAACACAAGCAATATGAACATCATTGCATCAAGCCGCAATTGGTAAAAAAAAACATAACCCAAATAATCATCAGTGAATTAAAAATATACAGTAGATAATCATATCAACTAGTGTAAATATGTCAAGAAACGGTAAAAACCCTTAAATGACACTTTCGCCCGCTGGTCTTGAACTCAGATCACTCTCAACAAAATGATTCATTTACTCCGATATACATAGATATCAGAAACAAGGAAATTATTCAATCACGGATCCTTTTACATCTTTACTTAAAGCAATATGCTTAAAAGAACCGATAATTAATAAACAATTAAAATATTAGTAATATACGCAATATACTATAAGAGGAAAATTGACACCAAAATTGAGAATAACCAGCGTCACTTCAATTTGACTCGTACGAAAAGAGACAAAATCATCAATCAGTTTAAAAAACTGCAACAATTCCACTAAGCGCGAAAAAAAACACTTAAAAAAAAGACACAACAAATACATCTTAACTACTGGGCCAGTACTGACGACCAAGGATGGTCCAACTTCGTTAAACGGGAATTATAAGCACGAATTTGCTTTTCCACAGCTATAATGGGGTCAGCAATGCTGAATTTTCTAATTAGATAAGAATTGCACGTCCAAGAGGGAAAACGTAAAAGATATTTTGCGAAACGGAAGAAAACTGAACGAATTTTTGACTTGTCAGAATTTGTGAGCATTTTCCAAAACAGTGATATGTACAGATAATGTGGTAGAGCAACAGAGTTAAAAAGTTTCGAAAGAAGACGGCGGTTGAAGCGTAACTTATTAGTTACAAAAGAAGCACATGATAATTCAACTCTAAGTTCAATGTGACCACTTAATAGTTGTCGCGTGTGCATTATTGACGAACCAATGGGAAGACCGAAGTAGGTGATATGATCTACTGGCTTAATCCTACTATTTCCGAGAGGAATATCAATAAGCGACACTTGCTTCCAGTTGAAGAATACAACTTCGGACTTTTCAGCATTGAACTGAAGACCTAGTTTTGCATACTCAGATTGTAGCGTTGCGAAAATCTCGCTTATGCGCTGGATAGTGCGGCTCAAATTCAGAATGTCGTCTGCATAACATAAGAGAGATAAATCAAGACTGGCAAAGATGAAAGATGTAGGAACAGCTGACTGTGCATCAAGAACTCCATTATTGAAGAGTGAAGGGGAAGAAACAGCACCTTGACGGGTACCTTTTTCAACATTGACAAAAATATTAGGGGTTGATGCGTAGACTTGAGAGCCGTCAACTTTAGCTAATGGGTGAAGTATAAGGCAAACTTTAAGACGATAATACATGTCCCGAAGAGCTCTGATATATGAAGGGCTCACTCCACGTTTTGCTGCATGGAGTAGCATAGTGGCGTGAATGAGAGAATCGAACACTTTACCACCATCATGCCCGGCCAACAGGAGAGTTTCACCTGATCCATCTGCATCGATCAATGCGTTCGCGACAACCGACAAAGCGTGGGCACAACCATGGCGTGGCTGGAATCCAAATTGGTAAGGTGGAACATAGCATTTCGCGTGCAGATGGTTAATGAACAGAAGTTCAAAAAGCTTACAGAAGGTAGTAGCCACTGTTATAGGGCGGAAGGACGAGCACGGGGTAGCGAGTTTACCTTTCTTTGGAATTGGAGTGAGATCTCCGATTGAGAAAGAAGAAAGTACAACTCCTTGGGTAACAATCATCTGCATCAAAAGGGCAATATGGTTTGCCAGAAGCTCGCTTCCATGCAGAATGTTAAGAGCACTCATTTGATCGATGCCAGAAGATTTCTTACACTTTAGGCGTTGGATTGCTCGCAATACAGGATCAACCGAAACATCAAAATTGTCGGTGGGACAACTAGACAGAAATTTATCAAGCTTATCTTCATATTCGGACTGTAGGGCGGCATTTGGTGGGGAGAATTCAGCACAGAAGTATGAATTCCATTTGGAATCAGGAATTACTTGAGCAGAGAGGCGGGTGCTAGGAGTATCTCTTTATACATCTCTCCAGAAGGAAGGTTGGGACGGAGAAGCTTGCTGGGATGTCTCTTCAACTATATGGTTCATGTGGATAGATAGTTCTCTTGCAAACTTTCTTTTGGTAGAAAGACGAAACTCAGAAACCCAGCCAGAGCAAGGACGGTCACACTGGAGCCACAAATGGTACCAAAATTTGGAAATTCTCCAAGCTTCAACTAGGCTCGGATTACTGGACCAATGACACCCCGACGTATACGTTTAAGAGGTATAGCAGCTTTTTCTGCGCATCGCAGAGCATGGCAGATTTGTACAAGATAGATATCTAGCAACACCCGTATTTATTTTGCATCAATTTGCAAATTTTTCCTGAGCAACTGGAACTGAACATGAGTTTTATGTAGGACAGAATTAGTAACTGCAGCAAAAAAAAGCATCTTGGATGTTTTCCCAATCCCTGTAATATTGAGCGTGGGGCTGATGTGGCTGTGTGGTGGGAGTAGACTGGGAAGAGGGACAATAAATAGATGCAGATTTTGGAAGGTGGTCTGATAGTTGGAAATCAGTAACGATGTAAAGAGGTGACACCTGGAGATTTATAGAAGAAATTGCACGGTGGAGGTTCGACACATGACTTGAATGGTGTGTGTAAATGTAATCGAGATCTTTCGGCAATATCCTAAGCCAGTCGTCAAAAATACTAGACAAAATAGAAGTACGAAATAACGAGGCGTCAGTCAAATTACAGTTAAAATCTCCTATAATAATACAACACTTACCTAACAGACGAATCTTTGAAAGACAAGACCCTAGTTTCTCACACGCAGAAATAAATAAAAATTCCGATCGGTCATTGCGGTAATCTGTCGGGAGATAGACGTTTACAATAACATACTCTTTTACACGGACAGCAAGAAAAAAAATCAAATGAATCAAAAATACTTGACCGGCACAAGGTCCTAACAAGCATCGCTATACCACCCGAGGGGTGGCCACTGGAAGCGGATCGTTTAGCGGACTCGTCAAAAATGTTCTTAAAAGCACAATACGTCACAATTCGAAAGCAAACTTTTATCAAGGGAATTTTTACTAAAAGTCCACCATTAATATTCCACAAAAGTACAGTTTGCGTAGTAGTAGACACATCCATATCATGCCGTGGGCTTTGCTACTTGACTGTTGTTATTAGGACACTTTACACTGTAACAAATGGCCGGCAACTTTACATTCTAGACAGAACATTTTTTACGAACATGGAGAGGCACTGTTAGAGGTGTGATCGCATGATCCACAGCGAGAGCAGAGGGCCTGATTGGAGCACTGTGAGGCCAGATGCCCAATCTTCTTATGACACGAGAAACAACGCTTTGGGAGATATACAAATGCTAGTACAGAAAGCTTTTCGTAGCCAACTTTCACAGACACTTTCAAGAACTGATCCAGGTTTTGTTTCGACTCAAAGTAGACCTTGAACACTCGGGACTTTCCGCACTGTGAAACTTTCACGCAGTTTGGGACAAGAGATTTTACTTGATTCTCATCATATTCGATCGGTACGCCTTTCAGGATTCCTATAAACAGTGGGGATTTCACACTCATTGAGATACCTGAGGTACTGTTTTTAGCATTCTCGGCAATTTTTTTCGCTGCACGCTTTGATTTAACAAAAAGTTTCCATTCCGAAGCCGATTTTTTAAGTTCAGTTATTTCACCTGAGGCCTCAGGGCAAAGTTTATCGACAAAGTCCTTACAAGCATTAGGTGAAGTCAGGTTTGCAGGACAGTTTTTTTAGCACAACGCCAAACGTAGGAGCTGTGGCAGGGTTAATTGTTACGTTGGTATCAATTCTAGCTGGCCAAACAGGGCCTGAATGCGTCGCATTCTCTAAAAAGCCGTCAATTTTCGAGAGAATTCATTAACTTTCGAGACTAAAGTAGCCGAGACTGCCTTCCTGATTGTTGGGGTTTCAGAAGGCGAGAATATAACAAAAGTGGGAACAGGCAAATTATCCTTTGGCGCTTGATTTAACTGTTTACAAATGCCAAATACATTATCTGCATCCTTTGTATGTTTCACTCATCAGCTCTGAATATTCAGCTCCTTATACAGAAACTCTTCAGCATTGATAATAGCATGGATCTGGTGACAAAGTTCATTAACGGATTTAAAATAATCCTCCTATTTTGATCGGTCATTGCGCAATATAATTATCATAGCCAGGGACAGTCGAGTATTCCAATCAAAATATATATGTAGTAGGTCAATGTAATATGTAGGTCAAATAATGTAATCCAAGTTCAAGGTGAACTATTTTTAAGTCCAAATCCGATTATGAAATTAATTCAATAAAAACCAAAGAGAATCACGAATGTCTTACTGTATTAACACTTTTACTGTAGAAATGAGATTATATCCAAAAAGAGGTGTTTGCAGTATGAACTCTCATTATAGATTGTATGATATGATATGATTTATTAACACTAAAAGACCTGCTGGGCCATGGTTAATACACAATACGCTTCAAAAATAATAATTGAAAACATCCTTATTATAAACAAAACAAAAATAAAGTAATAAAATAAATCTAAAGAAAATGATCTCTATGCTCCATGCCCAGTCCAATAAACCTTCCCAAATTCATTATACCCAGAAAATTTCTATCTCTTAATATATCACCTCCCTTTCGAACCACCCCGGAAAAATTTCCTCTCTCAAACCTCTTAACTCCTCGCATAAACATAAAAAATTAATTAAACCATCATAAAAGACAATATATACAGACAATAAAAGGAGAAAAGCATGAAGTTATGTTGATGTTTACATAATTAAATCTAGAGCTTAAGTACAGGCCTATCACACTATTAATTGAAGGGAATAACTGCTAGTATCTGGCTCTGTAGTGTTTATTTAAAACAATGAAGAAAAAAAAACAACTAACAGGAAAAAATGTTTGGATAAAAAGTCAACCGTTTTGGGAAAACGTTGAAAATGCCAGATAAAATATATAGTTATTTATACAAATTAGTTCATTTGTGCATAGATCTTAGAATTTTTTTTTTTCTATTTTTGAAGGGGAAAAACATCTCAAAAAGTTGGTTATGGTATCACAAAGGCGTAATAGTGACGTTATATTCAACTAACTTAGACTGATACCCCATTCCCTTGCCTAACTTAGGTTGATACCCCTTCCCTAACTTAGATTGATACCCCCTTCCCTTCCCTAACTTAGATTGATACCCCCTTTCCTAAAATCAACAAACTCGATGCATCGGTTCAATCCTTTTATCCGTGTCTTCGTTTTCTTTTTTGTGTTTTCTAACCCATTTTGTTTCGTTAAGTTACTTCTAAATTTTAGCTGTTTCCCAAGATGAGTTGTGTCTACTCTTTGATCAAGTGATGATCGATATCATCTTGATCTTCATCATGATGATAGATAACATCATCAACTTCAACGTCAATGCCTTGACGGTTACTCGGCTGCGTTGAAATATTTGAATCGGGCTGTTGAAAAACATATCCGTTTTATAAAAAGTATACAGTAGCATCGTCAGAAAATGGAAGTTTCAGGAAGTTTTTTATGCGGGTACCTTCTCCAGTGGTGGTTCTGGCCTCTCTTGCACCCGGGGCAAAATCTTGATTAGCATCCCCCTCCTTAACTCCCGCAAAATTTTTAGGGCAAATTTTATCAAAAATTTCATTCATTAACAAAATTAGTTTCAAATAATTAATTAATTAATCATTTATCTTTAAGTAATTTTCTATTTATTATTTTAATTATTTAATTATTATTAATTAGTTTAATTTCATCATTTTGATTATTATTATTTTATTACTTTTATTTTCAATTTATATTTATTTTATTAATAAATGAATAATTTATTAATTGTTTTCATTTGTTAACTGAGCCCTCTACTTCATTTTAATAAAATAAAATTTCTAAAATTTTAAAATCATTATAACCATTACATTGTTTATTTGAAAATTTGCACCCCTAAAATTTCTGCACCCGAGGCCTGTCCCCTCTGTCCCTCCCCTAAAACCACTTCTGGCCTTGCCTATTATGCATAAAAGATATAAAGAACATTCCAGAAAACATTTGTTTCCAACTTTTCTATTCTGGTTTCTTCCCAATGCAATATTTCGATTCAAGTCATTTTATATTATTTTTGTTCATTTATTGCCCGTCAAAAAAAGGTACAAAAAGTACAATAGACGGAGTAATCACTAAATAAAACAAAAAGAAAAAAAAGGAGACCAACACTCTATTGAAAATTCAAATACATGACAAAAAAAAACTCTTCATTACATTAATACGAACAATGATGCTAACGAAAGGATGATAAAAGCTTCTTTTAAAACGGGAGAGAGATTTATTAATACTAATATTATTATTATTCATTTAATGTCCGTCAAAAAAGCGGTACATATACGGAGTAATCACTAAAGTAACAAAAAGATAGAGAAAAAAAAATTCATTACCTACATTACATTAATACAAACAACCTATTTTGAACAAATTGGTGACCATGGATGATAAAACTTACTTTGAAAACGGGATAGAGATTTATTAATGCTAATATTAGGGTCAGCTAGCTCATACAAATGAATAATTTTATGGCTTCTTGTGTAAGGGGGCAAATGTAAAAGATATTTAGCAAATCTGAAGTAGACTGATCGTAGGTGCTTTTTATCTGTAACTGTAAAGAATTTCCAGAAAGGAGCAATGTAAAGCAGATGTGGAAGGGTTGTGGCGTTGTAAATAGATGCTAGAAGGTAACGATTGAAACGTAGTTTGCTTTTTACGATTACAGCGTAAAAAATGCTAATTTTACGCTCAACGTGAGAACTCAGCAAACGACGTGTGTTGCCTATAGATGTGCCAATTGCAAGGCCCAGGTATGTGATATGGTCTGCGGGTTTAACAAAAGAACCGTCCAGATTTAGAAGAGAAGTAGAGGGATTTCGCCAATTGAAAAGGATAACTTCGGATTCTCAGGATTAAAAGACAGCCCGATTTCTGAATATTCATCTTTGAGGATTTTGAAATTCTGCTCAATGCGCTGGATCCTACGGCTGAGATTCAAGATGTCATCAGCATAACAAATAAGAGACATATCAATTCCCCCAAGAATGCATGAAGGAAGATCCAGGCCTTTGCTCCAGATCAAAGATCCAGGCAAAGATCCAGATCTTTGCCTGAGCATCCAGGAAACTATTATTAAACAGGGTTGGGGAAGTGATAGCTCCCTGTCTAGTTCCTTTCTTAACGAGGATGGGGTACTGAGGAATCACAAGCATATTCGAGGCATTAGAAGAGTTTGGCCTCACATGAGAATTAATGTAATTATATTGGGATTGATGAAGAGCCGGTTGTAGGGGAAAACGGGATGGGAGTTTGCACCTACATGAATCAATTTAATGACCCAATTAAATTGATTTAAATTGAGTCCAATTAAATTGAGACGCAATACCTCTGCGTCTTTTTTTTACTAAATGTGCCATGCAAGGCCATCTTAAGCCACAAAAATACAGCCATTTAAATACAAAGAAAGCAAAACAAATATTAAGTCTATCATAGCATTAAATATGCGTCTAGAATAGCATATGCTTAAAGTTCACGTTACTAGTGTGACCTCAAAATAGACCGCTAAAAATGAAGTTTTCGAGAATAAAAAGAATCAAATTAGAATTGTTTGTTTTGAAAAAAACATCCAAAATTTTCTTTAAAAAAGAAATACCTACAATCTAGACTCATGTAACATTATTCTCATAAATAATATTTAAACTTTGGGGTAAAAAAAAAAAAAAACAACAGAAGATTCAAACGCAATTTTCAATATATTCATCATTTCAGGTCACATAAACAAATCATAAGTCTATCATAGCATTAAATAGGCGTCCAGAATAGTTTTACCTCAAAATAGACCGCTAAAAATAAAGTTTTCGAGAATAAAAAAATCAAATTATAATTGTTTGTTTTGAAAAAAAATCCAATATTTTCCTTTAAAAAATACCTACAATCTAGACTAATCTAACATTATTTAAAAAAATAATATTTAAATTAATAATAAACACCAAACAGAATGGTAAAACATGGTAAATATTGTAAAACATGGTAATTATTTACCATTACGGTAAATTATTTAGGGTAAAAAAAAAAAAAACAAATCAGAAGATTCAAACGTAATTTTCAATATATTCATCATTTAAGGTCACTTAAAAAATCGTCACAAAAACGAGAGTAAAACGTTATTTCAGAAATTTGCTACTATCGCCAACTTATTAGACCACTCTATAAGAAAGCTGATAAGAGTGACTGTCGTAATTATAGAGTGATTAGCTTGTTTTCTTTAGGAAGCAAGTTACTTAATATGATAATACTTTTTATACTTTGATGCTGAATATGAAGTTTAAAGAGAAAAATAGTGTGGTTTTCAAAAGGGAAGAGAATGTGTAAACCAAATTTTCGCTCTTAAACTAATAATTAAGAAATTTCCGACCAACCAGACCCCTTTAGTCCTTACCTTTATAGATTATGAGCAAGCATTTGATTCAGCAAACAGAAGAGCTTAGCAGAGGTCCTATCTGTGTATAGTATACCAGATAAATAAATTAAAGTGATTAGTGCTATTTAAGAGGATATCATTGAAGCGATTAAGGTAAGAAATGAGATTCGTAGCTGGGTTTGTATGGAATCAGAAGTTAAGCAGGGTTGCATTCTACCCCCATTATCATGGATGTTTTTGATGGTCTTTGTCCTGAGGAACATGGAAAATGCTAAGGAAGAGCATAGAGTCAAATTGGAAAGCAAAACTCTGCTAGACTTAGATTAAGCTGATGATCTGAGCGTCCTAGATGAAAATGTCTGTAAAATGAATGAGCTTTTTGAGGTTTTGAGAATTAAGCGCACAAGAATAGGCTTAAAAATTAACGTTACTTGTACTTGTAGCAGGACTCAAGCATCTCCGCTCTCCCTGGCGTCCAGTAACTTCGTCATTGTAGTAAGCCAAGAGTCTCGGTCGTTTGCGAGTGGCTCAATCAAATCGAGCCAAGACTTTTCCAATCTTCGTCCATACTTGTTGAAGCCACCGATTGGGTCTAGGTCAGCCTAGATGCAGACGAGCCACGTTTTCTTTTGTCCCCCACGTCGCTTTTTCCGTCCCGAAAGAGGTGTACTTCTGAGGGCTTTATTGACAAAGGTGTGGTGTGGGCTGCGAAGTGTATGGCCGAATCATCGGAGTCTTCTTTGTTTAATTACAGTGGCCAAATTAGAACACTAATAGCAGATTTTGCGGAGTTCGATATTGTTGACACGATCACAGAGTTTAATGCAAATGATCCTCTTTAAACATGAATAATCAAATACGTTGAGGGCTTGAATGTCAGATGCTTTCATAGTCCATG
>JAQQPU010009816.1:7940-21671 GCA_029168905.1 Artemia sp. Kazakhstan ARC1039 | reverse complement strand
GTTCTCCCCTTAGTCAATACCATGCTCTTTACGTTAAAAGTTAAAAAAAAGTTTAATTCACAAACCCCTGAATCACAAAGGCCGTTTAATTAGAATAGATAGCTCTTTTGAAAGCACTAAAAAAAACTGTAGCGTAAAGAGCGAGGTATTGACTTGGGGGAGAACCCCCTCATATACGTTATAATTTCTGTTCGTTTTAAGTTCTAATGTTGCTTCTTATTTTCAGTTGAAAAAAACTTGCTTTATTTTTAATTTAATTTCTGATCTTTTTTAAATAATGCTTGGAAATCCGGCGCCCCCTTCATAGAAATGTCCCTTACCCCAATGAAACATCCTTTACGGAAAGATTCTCCCGAGTAACCCCCTCCTCCAGCCCCACTCTCCAGAAAAAAATCCTTCCTGAAAATGTCTGTATACTTCCCAATAACCAATAAATAATGCTGGCAAGTCCGGCGCCCCCTTCATGGCAATTTCCCTTACCCATGAAAACTTCCTTCATGGACAGATCCTCCAAACAAAACCCCACCCCCCCCCAATAACAAGAAAAAAACTCTCCTGAAAACTTCTGTATACTTCCCAATAACCAATACTATATGTTAGCATTGGGTAAAGTTCATAACTTTTAGCCCTCCCCCCGGGGATTTCGGGGGATTAAGTCATCTTAAAAGAAATAGTTGTCATATTTTCGACCACGCTGAACAAAATGGCTAACTCAAAATTTTGATCGGGTGACTTTGGGAAAAAAATAAGCGTGGGAGGGGGCCTAGTTGCCCTCCATTTTTTTTGGTCACTTAAAAAGGGCACTAGAACTTTTAATTTCCGTTCCAATGAGCCCTCCCACAATATTCTAGGACCACTGGGTCGATACGATCACCCCTGGGAAAAAAAAAACAAAACAAATAAACACGCATCCATGATCTTTCTTCTGGCAAAAAATGCAAAATTCCACATTTTTGTAGATAGGAGCTTGAAACCTCTACAGTAGGGTTTTCTGATACGCTGAATATGATGGTGGGACTTTTCATTAAGGTTCTATAGCTTTTAGAGGGTCTTTCCCCCTTTTTTTGAAAATCAGCCAAATATTCTCAGGCGCGTAACTTTTGATGGGTAGCACTAAACTTGATGAAAGTTATAGATTTGAAATCAGCATTGAAATCTGATTCTTTTGATGTATCTATTGGTATCAAAAACCCGTTTTCTAGAGTTTTGGTTACCATTGAGCCGGGTTGCTCCTTACTTACAGTTCGTTACCACGAAATGTTTGATTACGACTAACGTCGCAACAATTACTAGGTTTGACAAGTAGCTTGACAGTGTAAGCTTCGGGAATAATGGGGTTCCACACTTCTATAAATTTGTGTGCCAACCGAGTCATATAGTTTCCCAATCTTTAGTTTGAGCTATCTAAAGTAGCCTGATTGTTAACATCTAAGCATAGTTTTGGGTAGTTATATGCAAGTTATATGGGTAGTTATATGGATTTGGGTAGTTATATGATAGTTTTAGGTTATATACAAGTTTTAAAGTCTTATCCACAATTAGGATAAGAGTTGAACTGCCTGAAAAGTCAATATATTTCTTAAATCCCTTCTTACCTAATTTGAGCTTTTTTCAGTTTATCATTCTCTTTCGTCACTTAGAATTTATGCTGGAAAACAGTTTTGTGTATGTCTGTTAAACTTAGAAATTAAAGTATAAAATTAGTTTTGTAGCAGAATCCTTACCCACGTTCAATAGAGCTTTTTGCAATTAATCTTCATAGGTTTCTCAGTGGAAAGGGCCTGTGATCACTTTCATTTCAAAATATTTCTTTAGAAGACTGGCTTTTTTTTTTATTGAAGTAGTGACATCATTTAATTTGACTTAATTTGAAATTTTGTTTTTAAAGACTTGTTTTTCCTATGCTATAGTTTTATGCAACGCTTTGCTGAAACTTGGTGCATAGATCAAATACTTGAAAAGAAACTTCTCGCGTTCGAAAACATTTGCTTAAGAAACATTCTAAATATCCACTGGTCCCAAAAAGTAACAAACGCTACTACGATACGACAGAATACATCTAAGCCTCTGGTAACCAAAGTGATCAAATATAGGAAGTGGAGATACCTTGATCATGTGATCCACATGTCCAAAACTCGACTACCGAAGGTCGTCCTTCAGTGGCAGGCACGTGGTACTAGAAGAAGAGGACGCCCCAAAAATACCCTACGACACTGCTACCGGGCTGACCGCGTAAACCTCAATGCCTCAATCCAACCTGACTGGGAAGATTATCTGGGCGGCCGCAGCAGTGAGAGATGACTGGCGACTCTTCTTGGATGCCCTAAGCGCCTCTGGAGACACAGGAGTATCTATGATTTAAGGTTTTTCTTTTCAAATTAATGTTGATCTTTATTTTCATTTCTTTAAACGCGTTTTAAATTTCGGTTACTAGTTCGTCTTTTATTATGCTCAATCTGACGCTGCAACCAAGAAAAAACGTGTTTTTCTTCAAAAACTTGTCAAACAGGTCGTGGTAACGAACTGTAAGTAGAGAGTGACGCGGCTCAATAGTAACCGACATTCTAAAACATGGATTTTGATACCAATAGATATATCAAAAGAATCAGCTTATAAGGATGATTCCAAATATTTATGTTTCATTAAGTTTAGTACTACCCATCAAAGGCTACAAGCCTCAGAAAATTTGCCTCATTTTCGAAAAAGGAGGGAAAGACCCATCAAAAGGACAAAGAATCTTAGTGAAAATAACACCATTAGACTCAGCCTATAAGTGAACTCTATTGTAGAGGTTTCAAGCTTTTATCTACAGAAAAGTGGATTTTTTAGTTGTTTGCTAGAAGAACGATCACTTATGCCTGTTTGTTTTTATTTCCAGGGGCGATTATATGGAACTAATGATCTTAGAAGGTCGAGAGAGGGCTCATTCAAACGGAAACAAAAAGACTTAGTGCTTTTTTTAAGTGACACAAATATTGGAGGGCAATTAGTCCCCCTCCCACGCCCTTTTCCCCCCAAAGAGATTAGACCACAATTTTGAGATAGCAATTTGATCTAGCATAGTTGAAAAGTCTAATAGCTATGCCTTTGGGTTGCCATGACCCCACCCCTTACTACAGTCCCTGGGGATATGGCTTAAAGCTACGCAATTTCTCCATTGTTCATACATAGTATTTGCTATGGGTAATAGATTATGATTTTTGGGCAGAATTTTCTGCAGGGGAGAATTTTCCACGTGGAAAATTTTGATAAGGTGGAAATTTTCTTGCGTAACATTTTAGGGGAAATTTTACAGGGACAATGAAAGGGGATTTCCAGACGTTATTTGTAAAACGGTATGAAATTATATTAAAAAATTTTTTTTTCACCTGAAAGTAAGGAACATGAGAACTTGAAACGAACAGAAATTATCCTCTGTTTGAGGGGGCTGCCCCTTCCTCAACTTTGGCTCTTTACGCTAAAGTTTGACTTTTTATCACAATTTTTTAAGAAAGACTTGTCAAATACAAGGGCTGTTAATTTTGAGCGAGAAGCATTTCTTAGGAGCTTAGGACTTTACCGTAAAGGATGAGGGTTAAGGAAAGGCAGCCCCCTCACATACCGAATAATTTCCGTTTTTTATTTTTAATTTTGTTCCTTACTTTAAGTTGAAAATAATGTTTTTTTATTCCATAACAAGACAAGGAATAACAGAGAAAAGCTAAATAGCGATAGATGGAAATTTAAGGCATAGAGTAGCCTACATTTATTTTGGAGACTTAGCGAAGTTTTGAAATGCCTATTATCACGAATGATTCGAAAGGTGGAACCGTTCTCCTGTATATTAGTACAGGCTGAGAAATGAGCTCAGAACTATAAATTAATGAAATAAAAATGAAAAATAATACTGAACAGAGAAACGATGTTCTTATTGTCAAAATTTTGCGAAATTACCTCATATTTGAAACTCATTTGCAATCCAAAAGAAAAATCCTTATAAGAGAAATGTACAATCCCAAAAATAACGCCTGTTCTATTATAAATGAACATGTCCAAGCACAATAGCAAGGCTTTGGGAATATTTTAGAATTGGTGGGAAGTTATAAAATATGTAATATTACCGAAAAATTAAAAATGTTGGAAAGAACCGTATAGTACAACTGAACGTTAACAACGTCTTTAGATCCATGCTTTATTAATATGGGTTCAGATTAGATTATGTTGATGTGGTTCTGCTTTATGTTAAGAGGCTCATTTTTATTATGGGCTCAGGGGTGAGTTCAAAACAGTTCTTTATTACTAAAAGAAAAGAAAAAAACTGACTGAACACTCAAAGTGAAGGTTTCCATTACCAGAACTTTGTGAAACTGGTTTGATATTTTAAAGTCATTAGAATCCCTCCAAAAAATCCTTATTAGAGAAGGGAATGGCCCATCCAGAGACCAAAGCTTCTTTAATTGAAAATGGATGAATTCAGAAAAAGTTTAATTCCATTAGTATATTTTGAGCATTTAAAAAAGTTTCTAAAAGGGAAAAATGTTTAAAATCATTAAATGATTAAAAGGTTGGAAGAAAATCATATGGTGGAACGAAACGTTAACAGCTTCTATAAATATATGCTATATTGTCATGGGCTCAAAGGAATTTCTGTTCATGTGACTCTGTTTTTTACTCAGAAGGTTCCATATTAGGTTAGGCCCAAGGATGAGCTCAGTGCAATTCTGCCAATTACTGAAAGAAAAGAAGAGAAAAAACTGACTGAATAGTTAAATAAGACTCCTTCAAAAACGAACTAATAATAAAAAACTTCTATTCCAGCGGGTTTTTCTAGTTAAAATTTCTGTGAAGATGCAAAGAGTCTAAGTCACATATTGACTCAAGAGATTGGGGAAAACCCGCACCATGCCAATAAACTTTAGCAACATTATTAAATACATGATACATTAACGTTGCTGAGAGGAGGCTTTCTTAATGTGGTTATGTTTTCTTTAGGTGTTCCTAGATTAATATTGGCTCAGAGGTGAACTCAAAACACTTCCGTCAATTACTGAAAGAAAACAAGGGAAAAACACTTACTGAACAATTAAACCGAATTTTTGCATTGTCGAAAAACAGTTTTTTGTCTTCCATTCTTGCAATGTTTTCATCATAAAAAAGGTCCCATCGATGAGGAAGAATTACTTTTCTCCAAAGGTCTTTAAAGGCGATCATGCTGAAAGAAAACCGTGATACAAATATATGTTGTCACGATTACAATAAAGAGGTTATAGAGAGGTACAAGTAAAGAGGTTGCAGGGAGTGGTTGCCTTCATATACAGGATGACCTTGTGTATGATGCTGTAAACAAATTTCGTATTTTATCATCTTTGAGTTCATTAGTCAAAAATCCACTGATGTGATCTTTATACCTTTTTTGCATGAGATATTTTCATAGACATAAGAACAAACTACACAGAAATAATACAGATCTAACCTTCTACAACAAAAATGAATGATGAGGAAGAATTAATTTTCTCCAAAGGTCTTTAAAGGCGATCATGCTGAAAGTAAATCATATTACAATTATATATTGTTACAATTGTAATATTTTACAGTGCGATTATAGTTCAATTACAATACAACATAACATAATTATTAAAGTATTATATGGTTGCAGCTTTCAGATGCAGCCTAGTGAAGAGTCATCAACGATGACTCTTCGCGTTGAAAAACGTGTTTTCAAAAAACATGTGTAGTAAGATATTTCTGTCATTTAATATTGATCCAGGAATGGTAGCTATTATTTAGGTTCATCTTAATAGTAAAGATTTATTGGAAAAATACATTTATAAAAATTTTAAAAGATAGCTCGAAATCCCTCAATAATGGCGCCGGATCGAAATGTAAAGCGCATAATTAAAATCACCATTGTCAAACCTTTGAACATTGAAAGGGTATACCCCATTGAAGGGGTAAAGTGAAGAAAAAATATGACCTCTCCCTACAAAAATAAAAAAAATATGGGGACCGTAAAACTGTAAAAAAACTATATAAAAGGTAAGTATAGAAAGGTAAACTATAAAAAGGTAAACTATATAAAAGGTAAAACTGCAAAAAACTATACATTTTGGATTATTATGCATTGCGATTAAAATGCGTCTTCAATTTTTTGGTGACTATGAGCTAGGAGTCTTCACTAGGTTGCACTTAAGGTAGCAACCATATCTCCAGCTAATGGAAACTAAGAAAAGAGAAACGAACATATCAAACATAGGAATCAAAAGAGAAAAAACATGGGAGGATATGAGCAAACCAACACAGGAAGAAAGGACCAAAGGAATAGACTCAGGAATGAGCACAGGAACAAAAACAAGAAAAGATACAGGTACAAATGAGTGAAGGTATATTGCAACAAAGACATGGATGCACACAAAACCGAACACTGGAGCAAATACAGGAAACAACAGGAAAAAAAGGGCACAGATACGATGGAACACAAGAAAAGACAATGATTGTTTTGTACAAGCCCGTTTTTTTGCATTTTATCTATTTATTTGTTTATATCAATTACTAACAAAACATAACATAAACACATCCCCCCTAAAATGCAACATCATGACATGGAGGAGGAATAATCACAAAAAATTAATAAATAAAACATTAACCTCAGATTAGGTTTAAGAAACAAAACATTAACTACAAGATCATGTACCCTGCTACTACTAACTTAACTCTCGGCAATTGAGTCCTTCCTTAACAAACATCAATCAAAATAATATACTTATTGTAATGATTTAATCATGTATCCTATTAATTAAATTCTTAAAATCCCATTTAGAAAACAATCCATTCTTCAACAGTCTTTTAAATTAACTTAAAACACTACTTTTGATATACTCATTTAACGAATTCCATAACTCAGCCCCTCTGAAAACGCTGAAAGTATTTTCAACCTAACATAAGCCTCACGACACTATTCAGAAGAGGTTAAATTAGCAAATAATCTAATAACAATATTTTGCAAAACTCGGATTGGGCAAAGGACTGAGGAGAAAGACTCCTGCCGTATTGAACCCCAATTCAAAATATAGTGGTGGATTAATCTAAAATACAATATAGGGATTATTTCGTTCGGGAAACAATGTTTAAGTTTCGAAATGTACCAACATTTATAGATAATACGTTTAAAACTTTCTCATTAAGACCTTTAAATGAGAGTGATTCATCCAAAATAATACCAAGATAGCGAACACCCGAGATCCCCCATATTACAGGACCCCAAACTTCAGCTGAAGCTATCCGTGGACAGCAATTACCAGGCCGTCCAAAAACTACAAAATTGGACTTATTATAATGAGTAGCAATCTTATTGCATCTCATCCGGATTGATATCCTGTGAATAATGTTGGACATTGAAGTAACCATTAATTCATTCTTTTTCACACACACAGCTGTGCCATCAGCAAATATCAAGAATCAAAAATTAATCTCTCTATTGGTAAAGCTTGAAACCTTATTCATAAGCGGCTGAATAGAAGAAGAAAGATCATTTGATATAAATAAAAATAATAAAGGGCTTAAAATAGACCCTTGGGGTACACCACATCTAATTAGCAATGGTTGAGATATTGAGCTAGATACTTTTATTCTTTGTGAACAACCAAAAAGGAAACCAATAATCAAATTAAGAATTGTTCAATTAGATCCATACCTTCGCAACTTTTCAGCAAGTATAGAATGATCAACTGTATCAAACAATTTAATGTCTAAAATTATTATTGCCACTTGGCAAGGCCGTATCCAGGGGGAGGGGTTTGAACCCCCTTCCCTAAATGTCTTTCCAACTTGAAAAAATGTAACAAAATGAATATAAACAAATTTCTTATACATTTTCTAAAAAAAATTGACCCCCCCCCCAAAGAAAAGTATTTTTGTAACCGCATACCTACATACATATTTATTAGCCTTCATATTTTTCAAGCGATTTTGGTCTTTATTCGAATATTTTAGGATGAATAGAAGAGGAAATATTAACGAAGAGTTCTAAACTGACAGGACTAGCCATTATAAACGTTCACCGAAATATTACGGTAGACATAGACCGTGTAATAAATAGATATTGCGGGAGTAGAAATAAAGAAATATATTTTTCTTATAAAATTGTGAGTTCTGTAATTTAAGCAAAATATATCTAACTATAAAAAGTGGAAAGATACGCTATGTTCTCATGAAAAGTGAAATTTTGATTGGTAAATTTTTGAGATTTCGTCAAAGTTGGCAGTGTTTATTAAAACACAATTTTTAAAAGGAAATAGTGATTAGTTAATGCTTTGTTGCCTATAGTAATGTCTTCTACGTATTTCTATTTCTTTGTTCTATTTTTCTTGTTACACCCCTAAACGAACTACTGTATAATGTTTAATACATCTTTTACGAATATACAAGTTGTAACTTAATCCTCATTTCCTACTCTTCATTACTATCATAATTACTAAGGGATGTCATAAAGTTAGGCGACATTCTAAATGGTTTGATCTATGCAAACAGTCACAAAGAATGCATGACCCCAAAGGCGATGCCAGACCAATTTTTTTGACGATACAAAGCTTAACTCAGTCGCTATAGTGGTCAGAAGTGCAAAGGCGAAAAATTATGCAAAAAATATTAAATATCATATTTTTTTTTATAGATGGTGAATAGCTTTTTATTTTTTTTATGGTGGGGAAGTTCTTATAACTTACTATTTTTTGTATCAATATTTTTATATCAGTTTAATTTCAACAGATTTAATAGAACTTTAGCCCTCACCAGATATAAGACGCATAAAAATCGAGGTTCCCTTTAAATTGCTGGCATTCCTTTGGTCGCAAGTTTATCGAAGCAACCCATTATGCGCCCACCGCTAAAAAGAATCTTGAATCCGCCCCTGAATTGTCATCTGATTGCAGAACTTACTAATTAAAGGAGGGACCATTGCAAAATTTTTATTAAAAATTAATTTTAATTCAAAATTTTGGTAATTGATTACAGGTTTTTCTAATCCATTCAAATCCTTTCATAAATTATAACCCTATATTGGTTGCCGAGAAAAATAAGCAACCTGGCTTATAATAGATAAAAAAGGTTGTAAAAATCAAACCCTTTACTACAGTACATGCGAATTAATCATAGTAAGATAAAAGAAATGATTAAGATCCTCGAGAGCCATTAATGGCGTATAGGCTCTCGAATCGATATTTCAGCCGCTGGTTCTTTTTTTTACAGGGACAGGTGGCAACCCTGTTGTCTGACCTTGCGGGAGCGGGGGACAGACACCAGGCCCAATATTACCAAGCAGATCATCAGTCAACTCTGCTACCAAAGGGGTCTGTTATCGAACTAGCTATGGTAATTCTTGATGCATCATTTAAAAGTTTCTTCGAAAACATTTCTTTTATGAGATTTTGGATTTTTATACGGTTTCAGCACTTTCTCAATTGTATTTTTTAAAATTTGTTTTGCTCTAAATAAACAACTTAGTAATATAAATTTTTCCTATGTAAAATAAAAATTTAATCCTAAAAACAAGAAGAATCCTCAAATTAGGCCGTTCAAACTTATGGACTCCATTAAGTTAATTGAGTAATCTTCTAAAGGTCACTGATCTTTATTCGATGTGTTTAGGACACCTTTCTTGAAAATACAAAGTTTAAGCTCCAGTGAGAGAGTCTCTTTCACTCCGAACCTACTTCCATCATTTGCATTATTTTACTTCTTTACTTGACTAAGAATAGCTTAGAGACAAAGATCTTCATGGAAGGACTAGTTCATTCGGTTTAAAGCTTTGTCAATTGGAAAATCTTACAGGTTCTTCCAAAAGCTTTGATCCGAAAAAGAATTTCACAAATGAAATTTCCTTTATTTGCTTCATCATGGCAACAGTGATAAAATGAAATTGAATTCGTGTATACAGATGCGCAGCAACACAGGTAAAAAATGAAACAGTATAAAAGTAAAACGAAATTTTATCAAACAGTTCGTGGCTCAATAGTAACCGAAACTCCAAAAAAACGGAATTTTGATACCGATAGATTTATCAAATGAATTGTCTTGTTATGCTGATTCCAAATATATAAGTTTCATTAAGTTTAGTCTTATCCATCAAAAGCTACGAGCCAGAGAAAATTTGTTCAATTTGCGAAAAAAGGTGGAAAGAACCCCTAGAAGTCACTGAATTTTAATGAAAATCACACAATCAGATTCAGCGCATCAAAAAACTGTACTGTAGAGGTTTCCAGCTCCTACCTGCAAAAATATGAAATTTTGTAATTTTTGAAAGAAGAAAGATCACGGATGTGTGTTTATTTGTTTTTTTTTTTTTTTTTTTTCCCAGGGGTGATCGTATCAACCCAGTGAGCCTAGAATGTTGGGAGAGGGTTCATTCTAACGAAAATGAAAAATTCTGGTGCCCTTTTTAAGTGACCAAAAAAATTGGAGGGCAACTAGGCCGCCTCCCACGCAACTTTTTATCCCAAAATCGTCCGATCAAAATTTTGAGACATCTATTTTGTTCAGCATAGTTGAAAGGCCTAATAACTATGTTTTTGGAGACAACATGAACCCCCATAGCCCCTGGGGAAAGGTCTTTAAATTATAAAATTTGCCCATTGTTTACCTATAGGATTTGTTATTGGGAAGTATGCATATATATTTAGGGTGGGGAGGGGAGGGTGAATTTTATGTTGGGTGGATTTTACTTGGAGAGAATTTTTTATCGAGAGGGAAGTTTCCAGGGGGTTGGCTTTTCAGGGGGAATTTTACACTGAGGGAATTTGCCAGAATTCCTATACGAAATTTCTTTATAGCCTATGTCTTGCTTTCTCTTTACCGATTCAATTTTACGGTTGGAGATGTTAAGGGCGACTGTCCGGGGTAAATTTTTGCCAGGATTGAATTGTTTAAAGGATATTTCCGTGGGGAGGGGGATTTTTCCGTGGAAGTGGAGTCATATATCCTGGCGTTATTTAAAAAACGATCAGAAATTAAATAAAAAAAAGTTTTTCAGCAGAAAATAAGGAGCAACATTAAAACTTAGAACGAACAGAAATTATTACGTATATGAGGAGGGTTGCCCCCTCCTCTACACCTCGTTTTTAAGCTAAGGTTTAAATTTTGTCCCCATTCCTTAAAAATGACTCCTGAAACACAATGGTCGTTTAAATTGAACAATAAGTATCTTTTTTAAAGTGCCGAAAAACTTTAGCGTGAAGACTGAGGTGTTGAGGAGGGGGCAACCCCCCTCATGTACGTAATAATTTCTGTTCGTTCTAAGTTTTAAGGTTACTTCTTACTTTCAGTTGATAAAAAGTGTTTTTTTGTATTTAATTTTGAAAAAGGCCATCTATCTTGCCAAATCATTTTTTAGACACGATTTTTGTGTTATACCACTATGTTTAAAAATTTGAAGATAGTCGCAAATCTAAATTCAGGACTTATGACGGCCGATTTCTTTCACCAAAAATGCAAAATGCTGTTGAAATGTAGCTAAGTTACCCCAGGGTGATTAATTAGAAAATTAGGCTATTGCTGGGCTAGATTTTCAGTTACCTTTTATGAATATCAAATAAAAAAAAAAAATATTTCCATAAAAGAAGTTTTCCAAAGAAAAGGACAAAGTAATATTAAGACCTAAGGTAAGCGGGAATGAAGTAATAAAATAATTCAAACTTAGAACGCACAGATATTGCTATCAATGGGATACTGCTATAGATGAATAAATGAATCCAAAAACGTAAACTTAAAGCGAACAGAAATAACCACAAATAGGAGCAGACTAACGCCCCCTGAATCTTCTAAAGACTAGAGCCTCACTTGCACTTTGTTGAAAAAATTCTGTTTTAAGCATTTATACATTCATGTTTATAAGATTAAAACAAATCAAGGACTGCTTACACTTTAAGAAATTATATTAATATAAATTAAACAATGAATCTACTTTCATTAAACCTTTCCAGTTACCCTGAAAACTACGGAGATTTTCTTTCTTCTGTTTCTGTCATGCCCGTGCCACATTATAGTCACACTTGTCGATAAAATTAAATAAAAAAAACAAGTTTTTTTAACTGAAAGTAAGGAACGACGTTAAAACTTAAAACGAACAGAAATTATTCCGTATATGAAGGGGGCTGTCCCCTCCTCAACGCCTCGCTCTTTACGCTAAAGTTTTTTTTATTGTTTAAAAAAATAGAGTTGTGAGAAAGTCAAACTTTAGCGTAAAGAGCGAGGCGTAAAGAGGGAAGAAGCTATCACCAATCGTACTTGTGAACCTTGGTTAGCCTTGTGATATTGTTTCTTTGTTGTGTTGCTGTTTTTTATGTTACGACGAATAAAAATCATTAAGAAAAATAAACTTTGTTTGTGGAGGTTTAGGGCCGGGAGGCCCACTCATGCATGTATTAATTTCTGTTTGTTTTAATTTTAATTTAATGAGTCATTTTAATTTCTGTTTGCTTTAAGTATTTGTCTAGAGTATTATTTATTGTGTTTATGTAGGATGTGATAATCTGATGTAGGTAATTTCGAAAACCACACTGCTTTCCTATTACGATAAATAACAGTTCGAAAAGGGATAAATCCTTTTATTAGACAGAAGAAAAATAATCAAAACATATATTGGATATTTCGATTACATGTAGAGTGATCGCCATCAGCAGAAATACTGCTGATGACAATGACTGTAAATGTGTTCAAAATATCCAGTATATTTATGTTATTGTTTTTTTTCACAGTCTATAAAAGGATTTATCCCTTTTCGAACTGTTATTTATCGTAATAGGAAAGCAGTGTGGTTTTCGAAATTACCTACATCTGAACTATTATTTATGTGACAATCCATTTTAATTTATTTTTGGTTGTTTTTTTAGTTATGTATTGATAGCAATTTCGGTTTATTTTAACTTTCAAGTATCACAAGACCTTATTTTTTACTATCTCAGGTTGCAATATGGCTCTTTACTTTTCTTTGAATTGTTTTTGTTTTTATTTTTTTCATTATTGTCAACTCGTTTTTATTAGCATTTCTATTATTGGCTAATATTAGGAATATTTTGTTAATTTAAAAAAGATTCCGCTCAAGAGTTGTAATATTATACATTCATTCCAAGTTAGGATACAGGAAAAGATACACAGTTGGTACCATATCTGTGATTCAGTCACAAAGGAAGAAAATTAGATAAGAAACACAGCTGAAATCACACAGTAAAATAGCTTGTGAAAGTAGATTGTGCCAGTTCTGGGCTTGTAGGACAAGGCTCCTTATTTTGTATCTCGAAATTTTTCTATTTGTTTTTATTAGGAAATATTTTGACGATAACCCCTTTAGGTTTTAGTCTGAGATCAAATTGAAACTTGTGCCTGCTTTGTTCCTGTAGCATAATAATGGGTTAGGTATCCCTTCTTCAGCACAAATGAAGAATGCTGTTTACTTGATTGGAAAAAGATCTACTGCTTAACAGGCAGCAAAATATTATTCAATAAATCATTCGGTTAAATGTTCTGAAACCTGAAAGCAAACACAAAGTAAAAAAAAAAAGATTAATATGCTGGTACAAATTATGTATAACTTTTATACTAAGGATAATCGTCCAGTTAAGCCAACGTAAAAGAGAGAAAAAGTGTAAGTGTAGTGTAGGGGGGTAAAAGTGTAGGGGGTATCGGTGGCTCCACTTTCACAAGACAGTCTCTTTTGTTTTAAGTTTTAAGGTCATGCGAAGGGCTGTATCCAGGTTTTATTTT
>JAQQPU010009815.1:0-21070 GCA_029168905.1 Artemia sp. Kazakhstan ARC1039 | reverse complement strand
TATATAATTCAATGGGAAAATCATCCCATAATCTTCCACTACAAACTTCACGCTCCGAAACATCTCTGCTATTATTACTACAAAACAATATGGGCTACTTTTAACATTTTCAATTGACAACTTTCTATTTGCCGACTCAAAAGCAGTCTTCAGTTCTAATAACGCCATGTCTAGCTGACCGTTCCTGCCTCTAGCATATTTCCTTCTCAATGCCTCCAAAGTAAAAATATGGTCAACAGTAGTAAACATCGGTCTGAAAACCGTTTGCACGGTCGAAGTATTTCCTCAGTTTCTAACCAATCTCCTAACCTAAATTCCAAAACCTTAAGGAATGATTTATTTACCGGATTCCCCATAAAGATATACCTAAAGTTTTTATGTATATAGCATTAATAATTCTGACGTACAATAGTGTATAGCTTACCAAAGGTGGATCTAGATCAGAATCTTGGGGGGGGGGATGTAACGTGACGAGGGTGCCAATAACTGACTAAATTGACAAGTTTATTTAAAACAAAGGTAAAAAAGAGAAAAAAGACAAATGACGGAACAATCTTGGGATCCGGTGGTCCCCCTGCCCCCTGGATCCACCCCTGGAGCTGACATTTTGCCATGTGTAATTTTTTTTCATTGATACATATTGTATAAAGTAAATTTTTATCTTATTTTCACTGTCTTATCATTTTTTACACGTTTTTTTACGTTTCAGTTGTTACTGTTTTCAGGTACATACATATTTATTTTGCTGGAGGGGGGGGGGATGGAAATAAAGATCTAGTAAAGCTTAGGATGTAGGGGAGGGACAGGCCCAGAAGCAGGGGCGGATCCAGGATTTTCTTAGGGGGTGCAAAATCGGTTGATCCGACAAACTTTCGTCAGGAGCAAGTTTATTTAACGCAAACTTGTGTTAATTGAGTAAATTACACTACTTTAGACTACGTTAGGGGGCGCACCCCCTCGCCCCCTGGATCCGCCACTGCTCCGAGGCACCTTGAATAATTCCTTGTCCCTCTTACATCGTTTGCGCTTGCTATTTATGTTTCATGAGAGGGGGGGGGGGGGTCCTTTCCAGTGGTTGATATGAAAGATCTCTTCGGAAGATAAAAGAATCTGGGCATACAACTCTATTTTTTTTCACTTTCCCCAAACTTCAGCTCTATATTTTACCTTATTGACACAGGGATGCTTAGAAAACCATTTCATTTGCTTAAGACCATTTCTTAGTTCACAGTTTGATTAAATCTATTGTTGAAGGTTCGGGAACTCCAGTGGAATTCCAAACTTATCGCGAAAAAGTTTTAGATGCAGTCCTGTCTATGTAACTGTCAACTCATGATTTCTTATCTAGATTTTAATGAATTTACACGATAAATAAGTTTAATCTGAAAAACGTGCTTTGTGTTTGTAGGTGTTTTGCAAATGACAAGTGTATTAGCTCATGTGTTGGCTTTGTTTCAGGTTTCTAAGCATTACTTATCTAATAAGAACCTGACCCCTTTTCCAAAAAGAAAATTGTTTCGACGTTCGACGTTTAAGGTATCGAAGAGAATTCAGCTGCAAATTACGAGAATATTAATAACAATTTATTACAAAATGGGCCACAGTCAGAGTTATTATAATGTCAGAGAGGTTTTCGGGTACTTTCCCATTATATGGGCACTTCTAAAAAGTCAAGTTTGGTCAATGCTAATCAAATAAAGTAAAATAGGATGAATATATAGTAGTTTATAAACAAATTTGGGCTTTATATTTGCACATTAGGGGGTGGGGGGGGGGCAAAGCATTGCATATATTAAATACGTAACCTAACCTAGGTACCTTTTTCTCCCCTTAAACCCCAAAAAACAGCAGCTTTAAATATTGTAAATTCAATGAGAAACCACGCTCTTCGATCAATTTAGATAACAATTACCCGCTTTACGAGTCTCCATCACTGCATTCATTCGACTGTTTATAGACGAGGTGCCCATATAATGGGAAAGTACCGGTTTTCGAAAGCGTAGCCTCCAAATAGGTATTATTAAGGTCAGTGGACAATAAATGAGATATGTTTGTGATTACAACCCCCCCCCCCTCCTAGTTACGAAATATTGTACAAAATATGTACATTTTGATTGTATAATGGCTATAAATCCTTATTTTTTGTTGAGCCGTCCCCTGATTAAAGCTACCTGTGATTAATGTAGCAAAAACTAGGTGTTCAAAAGAACCCAAATTTGACTCGTTTGAAATCAAGGCTACCATCTGAAAATATCTCAAAGGAGGACATTTGGTATTTCTAATAAGGCAGTTGTTAAAATTAACCAAGCATAGATGGCGCTGCTTTCATTTCGGAATACCTTTAACAAAGTTCGAAGAGATTTAAGTACCTTGAAGGTTTTTCAACTAACTTATATTAATAAAATTGACAGCGAGTTCTTTCAATGTAGGTATAAATCGCTTTTGACAATGTCCTTTATCCTTGTAGATTAATTAAAACAAACTTTTTCCACAAAATAAGTTTTTCCTCAAAAAGTAAAGAACTCCATTAAACCTAAAACGAATAAAAATAGAATCAAATAATCTACCAAGCATACAACTACCACAAATCAGCGTCAACAAATAAATAAAACCCAAAACGAACAGAAATTAAAATAGATAACAGAGTCAAACTCAAAACGAGCAGAAGGTAATATGAGTAGGGTTCAAAACCCTTATGCTTTCTAAAAGCCAGAATATAATTTGCACTTTACGGAAAAAAGTTCAAATGAATGTGCATTGTCAGTTTAGTATATATATGCTGATATTTATTCCTTAAAATCTTAATTAATTTTTTATTTCTTAAAGTTATAAAAGTGAAAACTTTTAAAGAATTTTTCAGTAAAATGCAAATTATATTCTGGCTTTTAGAAAGCATAGGGGTTTTGAAACCTACTTACAACCCTCATCCTCAGGCTCTGGTGTTCTGTATCAACCTAAAAAGCCTTGTTATATGATATTTGGACTATTTTGAATAAAAGAACTGACTCAAAATTTTTATTGGATACATCTCAGGAAAACACGAAGTGTTTCTGTGTAGGGGGAAGAGGGTGGTAGCAAGGGCGGATCCAGTTTTTTTTTTTTTGGGGGGGGGGGGGAGGAAGAGTTTTTGGGTAGATAAATTTGCTTATATCGCAAGTTTAATTAACGCACTTGTGTTAATTACGTGAATTACACCCCTCCCCCCCCCCCCCGGGGGGGGGGGCGCCCCTCGCCCCCTGGATCCGCCACTGGGTTGTATCTGCGCTCTGATCCCTTCGACTCTTAAAAAGGGTACGAGAACTTATGACTATCAATCCAATGAGTCCTCTCCAAAGCATATGCGACCACCCTTTTTTATAAGAACCTTGTATGCCACCAGAGCATAACTTATAATCCTTTCCCTACGAGCTATAGGGGGGGGGGGAGGGAGGTCTTCCTCACAGACATAATTTCCGGAACTTTCAACTACGAAGAATAAAATTGTTATCTCCAAATTTTGATTGGAGGTGTTAAGGTAAATTATTAGCGTGGGGGGATGTTTCCTCTCAAATCCCTTTGACACTTAAAAAGGGCACTATGACTTCCAAGTTCAAATCAAATAAGCTCCATCTGATGTTTATATGACCGCCCATTCAATAAAAACCTGATATGCCGTCGTGGAATATCTTACAACCCTATCCCCAGGCGATGGTGGTTGTGTCACCCCTAGAGACATTATTATATGTTCTTTGGACTACTTTGAAATAAATCACTATCTCATAATTTCAATCAGATGCGTCTAGTGAAAAGATGGATTGTCGGGCAGGGGGGGGGGCTAAATCTCCTTAACTTTTGACTCTTAAAAATGAACTAGAACTTCCAATTTTCAACCAAATGAACTTCTTCTAAAGTTAAACAACCATCCCTTCTATAAAAACGTTAAATACCTCCTGGGCATAACTTACAACCCTTGCTCCTTATCTCTGGGGTTTGTTTCAACCCCAAAAGCCTTGTTATATGTTATTGAGACTATTTTGAACAGAATTGCTATCTCAAAATTTCTATTAGATAAATATCGGTACAATACGATGTGTGTGTGTTTGGGGTGGGGGTAGCTGCCCTCCGATCACTTTGATTTTTAAAAAGAGCACTAGAGTGTCTGATTACCAATCCAATGAACCCCCTCCGAAGTTTATATGACCGCGCTTTCTATAAAAACCTTATATGCCCCCAAGGCATAACTTACAACCCTCGCCCTGAGGGCTAGGGGGGATTTGTTATTCTAAAAGATATAATTTTCGGACCTTTCAAATACTTTGAACAAAATGGCTATCTCAAAATTTTGATTGGAAGGGAAATGGTGGGGGAGGGGGGGTGGCATTTGCCCTCTGATCATTTTTGACTAATAAAAAAGGTACTAGTTCTCAATTTCCAATCGAAAGAGCCCTTTTTGAATTTTTTACGATAACAATTTCTATAAAAACCTTATATGCCCCAAGGGCATAAGTCACAACCCTTGCCTTGCCCTGAGGGCTGAGGGGGGCACTCATCCTAAAAGACCTAATATTCAGACCTTCCAACTACGTTGAAACAAATGGCCATATCAAAATTGTGATCGGAAGTGTTTGGGGAAATGATGGGCGCGGTGGGGGGGGGGGGGGTGTTTTATCCTCCGATTACTTTTGACTATTAAAAAGGGCAATAGGCCTGTCAATTTCCAATCGAATGATTCCTTTTGAAGTTTTTACGATAACGGTTTCTATAAAGACATTATATGCCCCCAGGGCATAACTTACAACCTTAGACCTGATGGCTGTGGGGGGGGGAGGGGTTGTCATACTCAAAGACATAATTTCCAGGCTCTTTAACTACTTTCAATAAAACGGCTATATCGAAATTTTGATCGGAAGTGTTTGGGGAAGTGATGGGCGTGGGGTGCGGGAATTCGCCCTCCGATTGCTTTTGACTATTATTAAGGGCACTGGTCCTCTCAGTTCGCAAGTGAATGAGGCCTTTTTGAAGTTTCTACGACAGCGTTTTCTATAAAAACCTTATATGCCCCCAGGATGAGCTCTTTTTGAAGTTTCTACGACGACGCTTTCTATATAAACCTTACATGCCCCCAGGGCATAGCTTACAACCCTTGCCCTGAGGGCTCTGGGAGGGGGGGGGGCTGTCATCCTTAAGGACATTATTTCCAAACCTTCTAACTACGTTGAACAAAATGGCTGTCTCGAAATTTTGATTGGATTTGTTTAGGGAAATGATGGGCGTGGGAGGGGCTTAGTTGCCCTCAAATCACTTCTGACTATTAAAAAGGACACTAGCCCTTTCAATTTTCAATCGAATGAGCCCTTTTCGAAGTTTCTAGGACAACTCCTTCGATACAACAGTGTCCTGGTCTAAAACCAAAAAAAAAAGAAAATCATACATTGTGCCAACATCGTTCTTTACTTAGGCAGCGCTTTTGCCCTGTCTATGAAATAAACTTGACATATAGATTATTCATTGAAGATGGTAATGATTACATATTCTGCCAATTTAGTTCCGTAGTGCCAATGTACAGTGTAACTCGCTAGTAGTACCCCCTCCAGGGCTACTACTCTCGCTCTCCGTAGATACCGTTCTAAATATCCTGAAACACAAAGGCCCTGTTCTAATGAGCAAAGTGTTAAAGATTTTATTTAAAAATTTGTATTTTTGCTACTGTTTAGTGCTCTGTTGGGGAATCATGGCTATCTTGTTTTGATTTAACACAAAAAGGATGACATATATGGATTTCTTTCAAAATAGGGGAGGAAAAAGGTGTAAACGGAGGACATATTCTCTAAAAAAAAGACAACCGGCAAACCTGTTTGGAATACTTCAGGGTATCAGTTGTAGTAGTAAATGCCCCTGTGGAACCGACTAACGCAGATACTAGTGACTCAGATAAATTTTTCTTATAGTTACAAGAGCAAATAGACAGGGTCCCAGGTAGAAATATGGTGTTCTTATTAGGAGATTTTAACGCTCAGGTCGGTAAAAATAGGGATAGATGGTATCCTAGCCTAGGTAAATTTGGTGTAGGAAAAGAAAACAGTAAAGAAAACAGACTTTTGCAATTTTGTAGGTATAACGACCTAGTAATAATCAATGCGGTGTTCGGTCATAAAGTGACCCATAAGTTAACGTGTTATTCACGTTACAGTGAGAAAACAAAGCCAGTCTTCGGTTTTTTGTAAACCGAAGATTGGCAGGATCAATACAAGCTACTAGGGTTTATTAGAGTGCTGTTTTTGATGTTAAAAATAAAGATCACTATCTAGTAGTCTCTAGGGTTAATTTAAAGCTGAAATTTCGGAAGGGTAACTACCCCCGGGGAAGTTATGATGTTGGTTGACTCCAGGATGAGGATTTGGAAGAAAATTTCCGGGAACAGTTGAATACTAAGTTAGAGAGTTTATAATTTGACAATGTAGAAGATGGATTGAATAATTTTAGAAAAATAATTTGTGAAGTTGGTGATGGTGTATTTGGGAAAAAAGTTAGGAACGCACCTAGGAATATCAGAGAAAAAGCTTTGTGTTTAATAGAGAGGAGAATGGGCTTTTACAAGAATTATATGATTGAGAGACCATACGAAAACAAGAGAAATGTAAAGAAAGTAGAGAAAGTACTAAAATATGAACTTATAAGGTGCGAAGTAGAGGAGATGGATAAAAATGCCGAGGATCTGGAAGCTGCAGATAGACGGTATAATAGTAAAATATTTTACTAGTATGTTAATAAATTGAGAGGGAGTAGTCAATTCGGACTTTCCCCAGTCAGAGATAGGAACGGGGCCACAAATAGTGATAAGGAAAGAGTTAAAGAGAGATGGGCAGAACCTTTTGAGAATATGCTAAACCGAGATGGAGTTGCTGGAAAAGATATAGAGAAAAATGAAAAATTGTGTGATACCTTCGTTGTGAAGGAAGATTTGTTTTGCGAGGAAGAATTAGCGACAGTACTAAAAAGATTTAAAAAAAAATAAGGCTCCAGGTGCTGATAGTGTGGTAAATGAGATTCTTAAATATGGTGGCTGTGAGGTTAGAAAAAAGTTACTAAAGATTATAAATATGATTTTTGAAAAAGGAGATTTTACCAAGCAATTTTAGGAAAACCCTAATTAAATCACTGTATAAGAAAGGTGATAAGAGTGAATGTGGTAATTATCGATGCATTACCCTTTCTGTAGGTAAATTTCTGTAGGCAAATTACTTATAAGAGAAGAACAGTGTGGTTTTAGATAAGGTAGAGGATGTGTCGACCAAATTTTCACTCTTAGGTTAATAATTGAGAAGGGCCTGAGTTATCAAACATTTTTGGTCCTCAGTTTAATAGATTATGAGCAAGCGTTCGATTATGTTGATAGAAGAGTTTTAACGAAGGTCTTATCCTTTTCTGACATACCAGACAAATACAATAAGTTGATTAGAGCTTAGTACGAGAATAACACTGCTGCGGTTAAGGTAGGAAATGAGGTTGTGCGGCTGGTTTCATATTAAATAAGGAGTTAAGCAAGGTTGTGATCTATCCCCCTTTATACGGATTATGTCGATGGACGTTGTCTTAAGGAGCACAGGAAAGGCGATGGGAGAACACGGAATCAAATGGTCAAATGGGGAGGAAAAACTTTCCTGAACTTAGATTATGCTGATGATTCAAGCATCCTAGATGAAAGTGTGAGCAAAATGATTGAAGTTTTAGAGGTTTTGTGAGTTCAGGGTGCTAGAATAGGCTTGAAAATTAATGTTAAGAAGACTACGTCGCTAAGACTAGGAATAAGTGAAGATCAAAAGGTGACGTTGGGTAACAAAAAGATTGATCAGGTGGACAGCTTCACTTACCTCGGTAGTATTATTAGTAAAGAAGGTGGGAGCAGTGAAGAGGTTAAAAATAGAATAGTCAAGGCTCAGGGTATTTTTTCACAGTAAAAAAAAAAAGTTTGGAAAAATAGGAAGATAAGATTGCAAACTAAGATTAAATTATTCGATGCTACAGTTATGACAGTGGTCATACATGGTTCTGAAGCATGAGTGCTCCGAAAAGCGGATGAAGGTATGCTAGATGTTTTTTTAGAGAAATTGCCTACGGATTGTTCTGTTTACCCGGTTGACTGACTGTATTTTAAACAGTAGGTTGTACGGAAAATGTGGTTCAATTCCTGTTTTTTGGGCTATAATGAGAGAAAGGTTGGGGTGGCTAGGGCACGTTCTGTGGATGAAGGATGACAGATTGCTGAAGATTGTCCTTCTCGGCCAACCGTCTAGGACTAAACGGAATGCAGGTGTTCCATGGTTGGGGATGGGAAGATGTCATTAAGGAATATTTCAGGGGAATGGGAAGTTCCTGGGAAGTTATAAAGAGGGAGGATTTAAATAGATTAGGATGAAGGAGCAGCGTGCGTAGCTGTGTTAGCCTCATGCGGCTTTGTGCTGCGGTGAGTTGCTAGTAGTAGTAGTAGTAGTAGAAATAATAAAATATGTGTAATAAAATAAAACCAGAAAACGTATTGGTCTATTCATTTAAAATCTAAAGCAGGAAAGGTTTTTCTTTTCAAGGTTTTATTTTCATCCCCAAATCATTAGGTAAATCTAGCCGACCCACTTTAAAATACCCCGTACACCTTGTTACGTGGGGTAGAAATATTCCGTTTGGGACGCGGGTTGTGCAAATATACGTTTCGTGACCGAACAAGTGGCACTCTGAGACGTACACCAGGTGACAAAGAGTGGGCAACCCCTTGAACCTGGCCCTTGTTCCCGGAAAATTATGACTGTATTTTAGGAATCTGGAGATAAAATTACGAAATAAAAAGTTGTAGTTTAATATTTAAAAGTTAACTGTTGACCCGTATAATTGCTATGGTTAATCTGGATTAATTTGGAAATGTTACATGACCTATATAATTGAAAATGGGTAGTAGTAGAAATGTGAAGGGTATTTTAGTACTAATCCGGATTAATACTCATTATACTTTCATATTATTTTTTTAGTTATCTGCAGTGTTTCTGTTTTTCCAAATTATGTGTGAAATTGCCAAAATTTTGAGTCCCACAAAGTTTTCTCCAGGAAATCGGAAATTGTAGCTGAATAACCAAATTTTTCTTGAGAAAATGCAGTTTCAATAAGAAAATGAGCGAAATTCCCCGGACTATCTTTTTCACAATTTCTCACTTCCTATCAACCATTTAAGAATATTATATTTTTTGTTTACTATAAATATGTACTTTTAGATGAGAATAGTCCTAGTTTATTCCTAGTTATCACGGTCGGGATTAGCAAGTTCACCTGTCATAGTGTCACTTCAAATAAATATGAATCATAAGTTTCTCTTGAAGCCGCATGGCCTTGGTGGATTATTTCCACTGAAGTCTTATTATCTGCTCTGTCTTCTGATGAATTTCCGTGAATAATTAAAATCCAAGTTAATATTTAGTATTTAAGCTCGTAAATAAGATGATATTATTACTTTCCTTTAGAACTGAAGTTAAATTACATTGGTCTATGGTAACTAGCCTAAACAAAACTGTTTGATTAATTGGAATATTTAAAATCGTATTGCACATAGGAAGAACCCGGGGGAATGTTGGAAAAGCGATAAATTCTTTTAGCTAGAGTTTCATTTTTTTAATGTGTTGACCCCCTCTTGAGGCAAAATCCCCTAATCTCCCTTAGATTGGAGAGCTATGACAGCTCAGTTCTCTAGGGTGAGGACTTGTTTGTTTGAAATGTTTCTCTTAGGAAAATTTGAAAGAATAGATTTTACAAATTGATACAATTTTTTTAATTAAAGTGCCCTAAACTGGCATAATGTAAGCTTCTATCCAAGGTTGAATTTGGGGGGAGAGAGGGAGAAACATCTTTCCAGCCATTAAATAGGAGGGATGGGTGTCGATTTGGGTAACCGCTGAATATGGCCGTACGTACGGGGGTAATAGACCTTTCTGTTTTATTTGTCTTTTTCTTAAAAGTATAAAATTCATCAAGAAATGGCAACTAAATTTTGCAGTGATGTAATCTGCATTCCATGACCTTATTTCATCTGAACATTACTTCTCCCAATTTTTTTCCTATGTCTTTGAAAATGGAAATTGGAGGCTGGAAATAGAAATTGTGGAGAATTCTTAGATCCTGTAGCAATAAATATAGGCAAAAATGTTGGTTTTGTGTTAGAATTCAAAACTGTCTCACTTTCAGGCACATCCTTTCCTAAGCTTAAGCCAAAGCATGGTTTTCTCACGATTTGTCGGCAGTCATTCTTTAAGCTGTTCTTGCTTCCATTGTACAGAAACTGGTGGAGCAGACATACTCACCCGAAGGCATATTGGTTTCTTGTCGCCATCTATATAATTCAAATGAGTTCAATGGCATTATATTTCTTGACAGCGGGAGGTGCAATTAATGATACCCAGAAACTTTATTTTGAAGTATGTATCAGCTTCTTCCTTTTTTTTCTTACTTTTTCTATATTTCATTCTCATTATTATATGTTTGTCTTTTTTGAAGGGTAAACAGTAGTACCATATTCCTAGCTCACTTTATAGAATAGATGAATATGTTTATCTGCTTCAATAGCTCAAAGGTAACAGCAGTATGTCAGCAACCAATTTAAGGAAGCAACAGCAAAAGTACAAGAGAAGTGACGATATTACTCCAATGTCAACTCAGTTAGACCAAACAATTGCCAGGCAATACTTTCACGTGTTCAAACCACAAATTGAATACTGTACAGAGATAGTAACCTGCACGTATTGTGACCAGTCTGTGTTGTTTTATCTGGTATGTATTCGTCGCTGAAGAAGAAAGATTTGCGACAGATCCATATTTCTTATTTTAGAATATTGCAAATTTATGCTGTACCTCCCTACTACATATCGATATGTAGTATATACCCTACTACATATCGTAATTCACACATTATTGAGAAGTTTGTTGCTACTGACATTATTCAGTGACATTTTTCATGTGACATTATTCAGTGACACTGACATTTTTGAGTTGCTTAATACGAAATTATTGCTTAGTATGAAAGTATGAGAAGGGCCTAAATGCTATCAAGCAAAAATAGCCCAATACTATCAGAAGGGCCAAATACAAATATGAGAAGGGCTAAAATACTATCAAGCAAAAATAGCTCAATACTATCAGAAGGGCTAAAATACTATCAAGCAAAAATAGCTCAATACTGTCAGAAGGGCCAAAATACTATCAAGCAAAAATAGCCCAATACTATCAGAAGGGCCTACCAAGGAAAAATACTATCCTATACTATCAAGCAAAAATAGCTCAATACTATCAGAAGGGCCAAAATACTATCAAGCAAAAATAGCCCAATACTATCAAGCAAAAATAGCTCAATACTATCAGAAGGGCCAAAATACTATCAAGCAAAAATAGCCGAATACTATCAGAAGGGCCAAATACAAATATGAGAAGGGCTAAAATACTATCAAGCAAAAATAGCTCAATACTATCAGAAGGGCTAAAATACTATCAAGCAAAAATAGCTCAATACTATTAGAAGGGCTAAAATACTATCAAGCAAAAATAGCCCGATACTATCAGAAGGGCCAAATTACTATCAAGCAACGAATAAGACGTACTTTTGAATCCCTGGTCTAAACCACAGTACTATCCGTGTGTTTTTGTCTGAGATAAAGATTTAAGTTGTGTATTTTTTGTCTTTATTGTTTTTTTGTGTGTAATTTACTCCGCGTTTTTGCATAAAAGTGGGTTAAAAATAAATGTTTATTATCATTATTTATATTATAGTATTTTGCTGCTGGAATTTTCTTAGAGTCGATACTGTTTGGTCAATTTAGTATAGTATTCAGTTTGCAAGTTACCAAGGACAGTTAAAATGAAATCTATATGTTGAATTGGTTAAGTGGAATATAGCTCACTGTGATGTCATCTTGCCCCTTGGGGAAATCTGAGTTATTCATAGAGTTTCAATCTATATGATTAGATGATCAAAAGGTGGCTGGAGCCTGACCGACAGTCCGAGATTGACTGGATGGGGTTATACAAAGAAGGATGTTTTTTATATGCTGAATTACCAACAAGACTTTTGCAAGTTTTGGTCAAAGTAAAAAATATTGGTCAAAATGTGAAATTGAGGCTTTACTGTCATGATTATTGCTGATTCTGCTCGTTGCTAAAAATTGTCATCCTATAGAAACAGCGTGTCACTCTAAAGTTTTTTAGTTTAGCTTATTTTGTTTCTTTATTTTTTTTATATTGTGGTTTGTGTTGTATTCCTTGTATTACTATTAACTACTTCTAACAACTCACTGTAGTACCAAGCCGCCTGAGACCATCGCAACTGCGCACGCACTTTTCTATACCAATCTGTTCAAAGCCTCCCTCTTTACACCCTCCTAAGAATTTTCACTTTCTTTCAATCATTCCTTACGACCTCCTCCCATCTCATTCGGGGACGACCTACTTTTCATTTGGCCCTAAATTGTTGGCCACAAAGAACGGTGTTTGGCAATGTCATCCTTCGTCTTCTCAACGTATCCTAGCCATCTCAACCTTTCTCTCATTATAGCCCTACAATGCGGGATAGAACTTACTGCTTACACTTTTAAATATGGTCAGTCAGACGGGTACCCTAAAGAATCCGTATACAGTTCCTCTGGAAAACAAATCCTCCTCCGTCTTTCGGAGCTCCCACACTGCATCCTAAATTTATACTTCTAATGCTACCTTGGTAATAAAAAAAGCTTTCCAATTGATCCATCTTCTCGTTACCCAACATCACCTCTTCACCCTCGCTTATTCCCAGTCTTGACGACTTTGTCATCTTAATATTAATTTTCAAACCTGTTCTTGCATCCTGAACTGTCAGAACCTCAAAAAAATATTCTTTTTGCTAATAGTTTCATCTAAGCCACTCAGGTCATCACATTTATAGATTATGAACAAGCGTTTGGTTCAGTCGATATGGGAGAGCATGGCATCAAATAGGAAAGTATAACTCTCCTAGACTTAGATTATGCTGATGATTTGAGCGTCCTAGATGAAAATGTTAGCAAAATGAGTTTTTTTTGGAGGTTTTGAGAGCTCAAGCCTCAAAAACAGGCTTGAAAATTAATCTTGAGAAGACTAGACTAATTTGCTCAGACCGGGAATAAGTAGGTAAAGAGGTGGTGTTGGGTAACGAGAAGATAGATCAATTCGATAGCTTAACTTGCCCAGGTAGCATTATTCGTAAAGATGGTGTATGCAATGAACATGTTAAAAGTAGAATAGTGATGGCCCAGGGTGTTTTTTCACAGCTAACAAAAGTTTGGAAGAATAGGAAGACAAGTCTGCGAATGAAGATTAGAATATTGGAAGCTACATTGATGACCGTGGTCAAGTATGTATCTGAAACGTGGGTGATCTGGAAGACGGAGGAGGATCTGTCAGACATTTTAAAAAAGGATTGCCTACGGATTATTTTGGATATCCGTTTGACTGGCCGTATTTCAAACAGTATGATGTGCGAAAAATGTGGTTCTGTCCCGCTTTCTAGGGCTATAATGAGAGACAAGTTGAGATGGCTAAGACATATTCTGTGGATGAAAGAGGACAGAATGCTAAATCTCGTCTTTTTCGGCCAGCCATCTATAGCCAAACCAAACGTAGGTTGTTCCTCAATTGGGTAGGAGGAGGTCTTAAGGAAGGATTTAAGGGAAATTGGAACTGCTTGGGAGGGTGTTAAGAGGGAGGTTTTAAATAAAGGGAGATGGAGGAGGAGCTTGCTTAGCTGTATTGGCTTCAGACGGCTTGGTGCTGCAGTGAGTTATTTGTAGTTGTAGTAGTAGTATTCTCGCAAATAGGACTATTCACTTTAATTTATAATACCTGGTATACGACACCAGAAAAGGACCTTCGCTAAAATTATTTTAATATTTTGTATAGTTTTATTGTTTGTGATTTTTGTTTATGTGTCTTTTTTTTGTTTATATTGTATTTATTTAGTTTTCTTTTAACTATTGAAAGAGCATGGCAGACGGCAGGCGAAAAAAACTGTAGCATACGATGTTTTGTGATGACTGAAGAGAGGATAGTTTGCCCCTTTCCCATGGGAGGAGGTAAGTCCTCTTACCTCTCCCCTTCAAAAAAGGAAAACTTCCCAAGAGTACCAACTAGGCCCCCGAGCCCTGAGACAAAACAGGGCATCCTTACCAAACTGTGTATAAAATTCATCGCCACTTAATTAAACCTTTGAACAAGGTCGCTATGGTTTTAACTTAAAAAAAATGCACATACTATTTTGAAAGAATATTTGTTGTTCCTTCTCCACCTAACGATTCTATTTCATCTGACCCCCCCCCCCCCCCTTCTACACACTCACAAAACTGACGATTCTGACCCCTGCGTAGACGAATAGCCTACCGGAGAATAGGCATAAAAAATAAAACTTAGCGTACTTTGTTTGGCTGAGACTAGAAAAAAAAGGTTTTCCCCTGTCCCCATAATTCCAAGTCCCCTTTCTAAGTCAGCGTAAATACAACTGTCATTGTATTTACCACTGTTAATTTTCAGGCAGATTCCAGATAATCTGGGGTATAATTTCAATAACTATGGCCTTTGGGATATGAAAATAATAGTATATATGACCAAATTGTTTTGTTTTAAGGTATATGGTGTGGATTAGGAAGTATGTTGCGAACTGATATTTGGACTTTTATTGCTTTAGTCTGTAATTTGCCACCCCTTACACGTTTGGACAAGTTTGTTGCTTCTTGGGGTGTCCTTCAAGGTGTAGTTGTTGCTTGTTTGTTATAATTCTACAAGTACATGAATTCGCCTCCCTCAGGCGAGCTCTCTCGAATTGTGCCCCCCTTTATCCAGCCGACAAGGCAGACACGAAGGCACACAGCTCGGTCCAATTATCTAAAGGAGAATACGCCGAAAACCGAGTACTTGAGGAACAGCTTCATCCGGCGTTGCACTTCTATCTGGAACGATCTTCCTGGGGATATTATCCCTACAAATCCCTCTGTTGACACCTTCAAAAGAAGGTTCAATAGACATTTAAAACCTCGAGACCATTGAAAGAGGTTCAATTCGCCTCCCTCGGACGAGCTCTCTCGAATTGTGCCCCCCTTTGTCCAGCCGACAAGGCAGACACGAAGGCACACAGCTCGGTCCAATTATTTTAAGGAGGATACGCCGAAAACCGAGTACTTGAGGAACAGCTTCATCCGGCGTTGCACTTCTATCTGGAACGATCTTCCGGGGGATATTATCCCTGCAAATCCCTCTGTTGACACCTTCAAAAGAAGGTCCAATAGACATTTAAAACCTCGAGGCCATTGAAAGAGGTAAATGATTAGCGGCATATCAGATACTTTGAAGTACCTGGCGCCATGAATATTGGAATAAAAAAAAATAATAATAATAAATGTCTCTGTCTTAATCCGATTTTTATCCGGGGAATTTCAGGGAAATCCCGAGAAAGTTTGGGGGATAGTGAAAACACTGCCATCCTTTTAAAGGATGGAGGATGATGTACAGATGATTGAGAACAAAGTTTTAAGAAAATTATTCGTGTGTTATTTATGTATTTCTACGGTGAAAGGGGTGCCCTATGGGAAAAGGGCACCCTGTAAACCGGGAATGGTATTTTTTGTGGTTTTGAAATTTATGGTAGTATGCCTTATCTTCATCAATTATGTTTGGCCACCCAAATTAAATCTAAAAGAAGCTTTAAATTAGTGTAGGTCACATTAAAATTTTGAAACTAAGTGAAAAAGATTATTATATCACTGAGAGGAGAGGAGGAGAGAGGAGGAGAGGAGCAATAAACGGAGTTGGGATAAGATTTATCTACCTGTGTTGCAAGTGATATACGCCAAGCTCAATTGTTCTTCAAAAATAAAAAGATAATAAATGGGGTAATAAAATAGGTAAATAATAGGTAAATAAAATGTCATGAAGTTCTGGTAAAACTGAAACTACCAAAGGTACATTATAAAAGATTAGGTTGTAGCACTAATGAAGCAAATAAATTTATTTTGATTTAAGTTTTAATAAAGACTACTTCCGGTTTAGGGACAGGAAATTTTACTCTTTTAGTGAATATTGCTTTTTCATTAATTTTCTTTTGTAGGGAATAAGTCCTGTGGAGATATGCGTACCATTGTTAATGATGTTAATCTTAACCTTTATACTTTGTCAAATTGTTGCTGGGCATTCAGCGTCGCCTCGACTAAGGAAGAAACTGAGGGGAAAAAAACCCAAGCGACAGAAGAGAACTCTGTCTGAAAACAGACGTACATTATTAAGTAAGAAGATCCAAATCTTTTATATGTACTAATTAATAATTAGGAATTAGTCACAGTACCATTTATTTGAAATTTTGACTATATTTGAATTTCCTGGCCCATTAAGCTGTTTTTTCGCCTATTAATGTTGGAAGTATGTACTAACACATTACTTCAAATATGTCATTTAGTTATATAATATAATTTAATAGATTACTAATTATATATCATTATTCAGTATATACAATAATTGAAAGACTATATTTGAAATGGTTGAAATAATGTATTCCTTCCGTTTTTAGTATTTTCCTCCGTGTTTTTGGTGCCCTTCACTCCTATGATACTAGGAATGCTGATGATTTTCTAGTCGAATATCGAGACGCTACACGAACCAGTTTTAATATCCGGTATTTACCTCCCGTAATTTGAATAATATTCCGAGTGGCATTCGGATGGCTGTTGTACATTGGTTATTTAAAAATAAGTTTGAAAAGTATTTTTTTTCGATGATTTATAGTTGTTTGGATTTTTTTGATAAATTTTTTTCTTTCTTTTTTTCTGTTTTTATGACTAGGATGTTATGAGAGAGACAATTTTGATTTTTTTTTTTTTTTTTTTTTTTTTTTTTTTTAAGGGATTGATATATCAGTTGAGACTCGAAGTATTACGGCCGCGTTTTTTCGGGCGCATTCCCTGGGAGGTTGTTTTTGAATATTATTTATAAATAGTACCTCGTAAATAAATTAGTTCAGTTGAACTGACTAAAATTAAAACAGAGTGACCTTTTAAAAATTGCCCCCCCAATCAAATGAAACCATGAGGTAGCTTTGTATTTTCTTAATCTCTGCTTAGGTGTTTTTGTTAGTGAGAGCAGGGGTAGAGGGTCGTTGCTGATTCAGGCCTACCTGGGCGGGTGTCTTTGGACAAGCTCAGAGGAGGGAAATCTTTCCCTTCGACCCTTGACCGTTTCCCCTGTGTGTAGCTATGGTGTTACAGATTTTATTTTGCTGACTGTTGATGGGAAGGGATAAAAAGTTTAAGGTGGGATTTGCAGAACCTGGTAATTGTGGAAGTATTTATACGTTGTATAAATATTTTAAGGTGAAACATGTGGTGAAACCCTGTGAAACACGCTATTTTGTGACAAGCCTATGGCTGTAAATTTTTACTGAAAGGACAAGGTACTTACGTAATTGAATTTGTTACTTCTAGATCTATCCATTCATTGAGCCAGAATTGTGATAGAATTTAAACTTGTGCTTAAAGAATGATCTGAACTTGCTGAGCAGTAAGAAAATTCCTCTATTTTTATACGTTTCTGGTGGATTTTTTCAGTCTGAAAGATGCAGAGTCAATTTCAAAATGTAATTTAGTAGATGAGTAAAGCTGAATCTCACCTGTTGAATCATTGGGAAATTGTCGTCTTACGTTCAAACATTAAAACTGCAGGAAAATAGCATGCCAGAAACGTACACTGAGAACATAAACCCTAAAATAAAAAGCTTGTGGAATATTCAAAAATTAAAAGCTGAAACTTAAAATTTAAACCATGTTGAAAAATTATCTCTTTTCCTTGGCATTTTTTTTTGTTGGTTTGTTGTTGTTGTGTTTATAAACAGAAAACCTTCTTGCAGAGCAGTGCATAAAGCTCAGGGACTTTTGGTTCACACTTGTCTGTTGCAAGGCCTTCTCCCTTGAGTCAAGGCATGTGTTGTACCCCCCGATTATTCCACAAAACGAAAATGTTGTTTGTGCTCACTTCAAATGCCCAGGCTTCATATATTCAGATTGAATAGTCAAATATTCAGGATATTCAGGCGTCAAAATACGGTTCTCAAGCGGTAATTTTTGTGGGGTCTGTGCCACATCACCTTCAAGGTTTTTTGAATCCGGTATGTGTTAATGTAACGTAAAGGAAATGTCAAAGTTTGAATGTTTGAAAGCTAAGGTTAGCTCAACCGTCATTTTCATTAAGTTGAGATTAACATAACCATGAACTACGACTACTACTAACAACTTACTGCAGCAGCAAGCCGCCTGAGGCCAACACAGCTACGCATGCTTCTCCATTCCGGTCTATTCAATTCCTTCCTATTTACACCCTCCTGGGAAGTTTCGATTCCCCTTTAATTTTCCCTTACGCTCTCTTCCCACCCCAATTGGGGACGGCCTGCTTTTTGTTGGCCCTAGATGGTTGGCTGACAATGACGATCTTTGACAATTTGTCATCCTTCATCCTCAGAACATATCCTAACCATCTTAACCTTCTCTCTCATTATAGTCTTAGAAATTGGGATTGAACCACATTTTTCTTACATCTTGCTGTTTGAAATACGGTTAGTCAGAAAGGTTTATGAACTGACACCTCTTTGTTCTGCTGTGACGTCAGGCAGCTGCGTTTAAATGTTAGTTATTTTCTCTCTTTAATCTCTAATTTTTTAATCTCCTTTTTTCTCATTTGTGTTTTATTTTTATTTGCTTTTACTTACCTGTTTTGTTTTATTTATTTGTTTTGTTTAATTTATTTTAAATTCTTTTATCTCTTTTTTTAATTCATCAGTTTAAGTTAAGTGAACACTTTTTCTCTGTCTTCTATTGCAGCAGCAAGTGGATCCAAATCCTCTTTGGATACGAGTAATAATGAAGGATATAATGAGGAGGCTGGAGGAGGTACCTCAAAATCTCAAGCATTCAGCCAAAGAGAGAAAATAAGGTCAGTTTTAAAAGTTTTTGTCAAGTGACTAGAAAACCAATGATACAGCACGTTTCTACACACCAAGGGAAACACCAAAACTTACGCCGTCCGAGCCATGTACCCAAGAAATCCCTTTTTTAGTATTTAACCCCCCCCCCAAAAAAAAAACAAAGTCAATGCTCTGGTACAGATCCAACAAAATTTTTCTGTGTTGCTCTGTTCATCTATACATATAGTAAATATATAAATCTCTCATTTCCCAAATTTTCCCAAAGTTTCCCAAAGTCCTAGGCACTTCTGATCCGAAGTTTTATATAAAATTGTTTTTGCTAATTGGGCTCTGCCCAAAAAAAACCGCAAACTTGTATTCGCTAAGTTGTATTGTTGTAGTTCTAAGTTCTAAGATGTATTGTACGCTAAGTTGGCTTAGCTATGCTTCACGCGCTGTATATTTCGCCACTTTGGTTTTCGCTGTCGAAACCAAAGAGTTGTAGGTTTGTTCGGAATTTTGTCGTTATTTGCAGCTTTTAGTAAGTTTCACATTGATTTGCAACAATGGTTTTATTTATAAGAATATTCTTTTCCCGACTCGTTAAATTTCACTTATTGTGTAGATTTGCAGCATGGTTTATTTATAACAACAATGGTTATTTGCAACAATGGTTTTATTTATTCTTTTCCCGACTCGTTAAATTTCACGGATTATATAGAGTGCGATGTGTTCAACACGAATGTAAGTTTTGTGGTTTTTAGGCTTTACGTTTTTAAACATCTTTTGGTCTTTGTGTTTTTCAGTTCGTTTCTTTTCCTTTTCCTTACTCTGACTCTTTTTTGTAGACCTGTAAACAGACAAGAATGAACTTACCTAATCGTATAAAGACCCCTCTCTGCAATCTCAACGTTCGAATGATTTTCTTATAATCGCCTATAATTTTAGCGCCTATAGCTTTAAATATTTTTGAAAAAAAAATCATTAAAATTGTCTATAGTTTTCAGCCTTTTTGAAAAAATAAAATAAAATCTATTCAAGACAATATTACAAAAATACAAAATGATAAATTAATACAAGTATCCCCTAAAAAGTTTAATAGCCTGTATTATTGGGAATGAAAAACACGTTTACTTATTTATTAATGCAACATCCAGCAATTGATGTAGAGAAGAAGGAGAAAGAGAGAAAGAAAACAAATTTATGAATATGAGGAGCAGAAAACTTTCCAAAAGAGTCTGTACTGAAAACTGGGCTTATAAGCAGAAATTGCAGTGGATTAATGAGAATGTATTTTTACATATATACATATATTTGGTATTTGTCTGATATCAGTTTTTTTTTGTCTGATATCAGTCCCTGCAACAGTTTTTTTTGTTAGCTTCTTTCAGCTTAGCGTGAGACAAGACAGAGATTTGACAGAGTAGATGGGAAATATATAATTTGGACTAGGGGGGGGGGTAGTATTTGGACAGTGTGAAGTCAAAAAATAATTCTTACTTCATAATATCAGAATAATTGTAGCTAACGCATTGTACATGTAGACCCGCTGTAACTACCCCCCCCCCCCTTTAAAATGCAAATATATATCCCAAATTTGTTTCCAAAGTGTTATATTTTTATCATACTTAGATATATTTTATTAGGATTAACCTAACTTCACTTCTTGGGCTGCAGGGGGGTATATCATATAAGTACCATGTATTTTTATATACATACATTTATATTTTATAGACCTACATATATATTATTTACACATATATATTTTATATACATACATATATAGGTATATTATATATTTTTTTCAATGAGAAATGGTTAGAAAGTGCATTATTCGTAATTGCGAAAGCAGAAAAAAACTTGGTGAGTCGGCCAAGTGGTTTGCAACTGTCCCATCTCATAGGCATGACTTAATTTATATACAAATTATGACAATCTATTATTTATATACAGTGGACTCAACTGATTGGCCTATGTAGGATTTTATAAAAAAGGGGGCGGGGGGGTTGATGAAATTTGTGAAAATAAGGAATTATTTTAGGACTTGGGTTCTAACGACTTCGAAACCTACTTGTAATTCCTGTAAACATCTGAACTAATTTTTTACAAATATATATA
>JAQQPU010009814.1:2971-31705 GCA_029168905.1 Artemia sp. Kazakhstan ARC1039 | reverse complement strand
AAGACACCGAACAAAATACAACACAATATCAGGAAAAAAGCCAATATTTAAGATCGCGAACGTGTCATAATGAGAGTTGACAATTATTAATGTCTGATTATGTTTTGCTTGCCGCAGCAACCTTTGCAAAAACACCTCTTCTCCAAATTTTCGGATTATCTTCTTATTGGGGTACAAAAGTGATAGAAAGATTAGTACTATTACTACTAACGACTCACCCAGGCACCAAGCCGCTTGAGGCCAACACAGCTGAGCACGCTCCTACTCCATCCCAATCTATTCAAAGCCTCCCTCTTTACACCCTCCCAGGAAGTTCCCATTTCCCTTAAATATTTCTTTATGACATCCTCCCACCCGAATCGTGGGCGGCCTGATTTGCGTTTAGCTCTGTGAGGTTGGCCGAAAATTACAATCTTTGGCAATCTTTCATTCTCAGAATGTGCCCTAGTCATCTCATCCTTTCTCTCGTTATAGCCCTAGAAAGCGGAATTGACCCGCACTTTTCGTTAAAATAAGACAAACCCGACGGTATTGAAGCCGTACAGACGAAATATCCTTTATTCAAAGGATACTAAAATATCCTTTATATCATTGGTCCTTTGTTTATGTCTTTATCCTTGTTTCTGAACACAGTACCTCTCTTGTCCTCTCTAAAAGTAGTGCATTCATCAATTTGATCGAGACTGTATTTATAGGCTCATTTATAAACTGTCGTGAAACCTCAACTACTGATTCCTTCAAGTCCTTTAATCATCAGTTTTGTTTGCTTTCTTGGATCAATTTATTTATTATTTTTTTTCCTTTCTTCTTTTCTTCGGTGGTTGAGAATAACTGTAAATACCAGGTTAGGTTCGAGAGGGTGTCTGGTCTTTACGACTTGAAGTTATGGTTGCAGCAGTAGCTACATTCTAGTTAAGAGCGAACCACAGCCCATACTAACTGAAATTAGAAAAACATGTTTTCAACAAAACCGTCCAAAAAGAAAAATTTCCTAACTGATACTAATCTAATCAACGAAACAGTAATTTGTAATTAGGAAAACATATTTTTGGACTTTTTGAAAACGAGCCACAGACCCCTCAAACATGACACCAAATCATAGGCAGCGCAATAGCGCTGCTTAAATAAAGAGCGATATGGGCACAAAGTATTTATTTTTTTATTTTTTTTTTGGTGTGTTTTAGACCAGGGCACTTCGTATTGAAGGAGTTGTCGTAGAAACTTCGAAAAGGGTTCATTCGATTGGAAATTGAAAGGGCTAGTGCCCTTTTTAATGGTCCAAATTGATGGGAGGGAAACTGACCCCCCTCCGACGCGCACCATTTCTCCAAACAAATCCAATCAAAATTTTGAGATAGCCATTTTGTTCAATGTAGTTGAAAGGTCCGAAAATATGTCTTTGAGGATGACAACCCCCCACAGCCCTCAGGACAAGGGTTGTAAGTTATGCCCTGGGGACATATAAAGTTTATATAGAAAGGGTGGTCGTATAAACTTCGGAGGGGTGCTCATTGGATTGTTATCAGAATTTCTAGTGCCCTTTTTAAGATTTAGAGTGATTGGAGGTTGGGTACCCCCCACCCCCCACACCTCGTATTTACCCGAAATGCATCTGATAAAAATTTTCAGATGGTCATTTTTGTCGTAAAAACTTCGTAAAAGGTTCATTCGATTGGAAATTGAAGAGGCCAGTTCCTCTTTCAATAGTCGAAAGTGATTGGAGGTCAACTAACCCCTCCCACGCCCACCATTCCCCCAAACACATCTAATCAAAATTTTGAGATAGCCATTTTGTTCAGTGTAGTTAAAAGGTTTGGAAATTATGTCTTTGAGGGTGACAACCCCCCCACAGCCCTCAGGGCAAGCGTTATAAGTTATGCCCTGGGGACATATAAGATTGTTATAGAAAGGACGGTCGTATAAACTTCGGAGGAGGCTCATTGGATTGGTAATCAGAAGTACCTAACTATATGTTTTTGAAAAATGGATGCAGGTTTGAACTTTACTTTCCAAGAAGACGAAGGGCGCTCAGGTGAGCCTTTCAGAGAATGTTGAGGGGAGGATTGAACTAAATCAAAACACGTCATATGTATATCAGGTGCACACGTCATGTGCTAATTGTATCAAGTTGAAACTTCTAGGACTTGATGAGAGGGATGTTCTACTAACCAAAAGGCAATAGGTTGATACTACTGCTGCTAGCAGTATTACCGCTAGTCAATACTATTACTAGTAATATCAATACTACTACTGTGACTACTATTATTACTATGCCTAAGGGTATGAAGGTAAAATGTTCAGGAAAGTTTGGGGGGGGGGGAGGGAAGATGAACTGAATCAGAGCACGCCCTCTGTATGCAGGTCGTCAAAAGGGTGTAATAGCAATATCTTAGGAACAGTGGTCTGTGAAGTTGAAACTAACAAGGCTTGTTGTGAGGGATGTTGAACTAACCAAAAGAAAATATTTGTATCCTAATGCTACTGCTTCTACTCTTACTATTATTACTACTTCTATTACTACTACTGCCACTAAAGCATAGGCTACTACAATAAATTCTACTACTACTACTGCTATTAAAACTAAGGATATTGAGGCGAAAATTTTGGGATATATAGAAACTGTATGGAAATAATTCGAAACACACTATGCCCCACATTATATTAATTATAGGTAGTATGATCTTTCCCTATCTCACCCATTATAAAAACCCGGACCGAGGTGCAAGTGCTCCTGAGAACGTAGAAACATAAGCGGCATTAGATCTTTTCACGGGTAGACAAGTCAGATTTCTCTTGAACGCGAAACTTGGCTTCAACGTTGGAACACTAATTTTGAAGAAACTAATTTTAAATTAATTTATTCCAATACATATATGAAAATCGGTAATTAGTAGTGCAATGTTATTACTAGATGTTTTTAGGAATTAAAAGTAGGTTTCGAAGTCTCAAGTTGGTTTCAAAGGTATTTTGAGAAAGTTTCTGCCAAAATAAGTGTTCCAGGGTAATTGGACCGCTGACTGCAGATCAAATGAGAGGAGCTGTTTGTACGCGCTAATACAATAAGAAGTGGGAGGAGCTGTTTGTTTGCACCGAGAATGAAGAGCCAGAAATTATCTGTGATAAACTTACTGCTATATCTTTATACTGTGCTATGCCCACACAGGTTGTCAAGCGGACGCATCAGAAATGCTTCAAGAAAGGTTGATGGTATGTATTAAGCTGAAACTTTCAGCGTTTGTTGAAGGGGATGTTGAAGAAACTGAAGGTGCTATGACGTACTGCTACTAATGCTGCTACAACTATTGCTACTGCGCAAGCTAAGGGTATTAAGGTGAAGCTTTTAAGGAATATTTAGGCGGATGTTGAACTAAATCAAAACAAACTATGAGCATTTGGACTTCAAAAAGGTGGCAAAGCAATATCTGAAGAACAACTTATATCATTAATTTAGACCTTTAAGGGTAAATTGTGGGGGATTTTGAACTAGCCAGAAGGTACTCTATGTATACTTTTAATACTGTCACTACAGTTCCTGTAACTAGTGACGCGAAGTGTGTGAAGATGAAACTTTTAGGGAACTTTAAGGAGTTTCAATTAATCGAAAGAACTGTATGCATGCAGGTTTTCAAAGGGGTATATAATCAATATCATAGACAGTACCAGTCTATAATAGCTAGAAATATCATTGAATCTTTTAAAGGAGCTAATTCGATTCAAAATTAAAAGTTCTGGTACCCTTTTTAAGCGTAAAAAGAGATTGAAGGGTAAGCAGCCCTCCTCTCAAGCCCATTCATTTTCCTAACGCATCCTAAGACAGTTATAAGACTGCCATTTTGTTCAGCATAGTAGAACGGTCCAGCAACTATGTTTTTAGCGATATTAGGCATGTCTACCCCCCCCCCACCATGATGCAACTGGCCCATTATGCTCTAAAACAAAAAGTCGCTTTAAAATAAATCAAAAGGCATTGTGTTTATGGTTGTCAATAAGACACCTCAGCAATATATCGAGAACGACTCTGGGTATTAAGTTGAAACTTTTGGGGATACTTCTAGTGCTACTTCTGCTCTTACAATTTAAATAAATAGAGTGTAAGTGTATCCAGGTTGTTGCTGGGCATAGATAGAATCTTTTGTGAATGTTTAATTAAAAAAAAAAAAACTTTCTGAAAAAGAAGTATTTCAAAGAAAAGTAAAGGCCATTTTAAATTTACGATCATCAGATTCAAATACCTGTTAAAATTCAAACACAAAACGAACAGAAATTACTATTAAAGAATAAATGAAACCCAAAACGAACAGAAATCAAATAAACAATCATAGCAAAAAAAAAATACAACAACTAATAACATAAATGAATAAATAAATCTTAAAGCGAGTAATGCTTAAATTGAATATGCAAATCAAGCTTAGAACGAAAGAAATATTTTGCTATTGAAGTATACATGAAACCCAAAACGAACAGAAAATTAATAAAGAATCAATGCAAGCAAACATACAATAGATACTAATGTAAATGAATAAATGAATCTTAAAACGAATGAAACTTAAATTGAATATGCAAATCAAGCTTGAATGGAATAAAAATAACTACAAACAAGAGTTTGGGTATCACCTCCTCTCACTGCAGAAGCCTAAAATCTACTGCGTCATTGGGGCTTTACTGAAAACGAATTATATTAGAAATATTTTCTTTTGTACTTAATACTGAAAATAAACTTTAAAATTATAGGAAAATTTTAAACCGATGAGCTTTCAGCAATTATTATGTTTATACATCAAATATTCAGTTTGATTTATTAGTTCTTTCTAAAATTGTTCAAGACCCCTAAAATTGTCCACTTCCTTAACTGTAAAAAACTAAAACCTACTGCATCATTGGCGCTTCACTGAAATCGACTTATATTACAAATATTCTCTTTTCCAGTTCTTACAGCATTGAAAATGAAAATAAAATTACAGTGAAATAAAATCTTGAGCTAATGGATCTTTAAACAATTAATATCATTATATATCAAATATTCAATTTGATTTTGCTTACACTTTCCAAGACTGTTCAAGACATATATAATTTTTAGTAAAGCGCCATGACGCAGTAGGTTTTAGACTTTTACAGTGAGAGAAGGAAGCGATACTCAAACTCTTGTTTGTTGTGATTTTTGTTAGTTTCAAGCTTAATTTGAATGTTCAATTTAAGCATTATTCGCTTTAAGATTTATTTATTCATTTATATTATTACTTGTTGTATTTTTTTGCTATGATTGTTTATTTAATTTCTGTTCGTTTTGGGTTTCTTTTTTTCTTTAATAGTAATTTCTGGTCGTTTTGAGTTTGAATTTTAACAGTTATTTGTATCTGATGATCTTAAATTTAAAACGACCTTTACTTTTACTAGACTAGGCATCTACTAGAACTTTCAATTTCCAATCAAATGAGCCCTCTCTGAAGTTCATACGAGCATCCCTTTCATAAGAGCCATACACATCTCCAGGACAAAACCTACATCCCGGGCCCTGGTGGATTGTGTCGACACCGGAGTTTTTGTTATCTAATTTTTGAATAATTTTTTAAAAAATGGCTCTCAAAATTTGTAGCGGATGGGTTTGGGGAAAAAGGAGGTAGATGTGCTAGTTGCCATTCAATCTCTTGACTCTTTAAAAGTGAACTAGAACTTTGAATTTCCAATCAAATGAGCTCTCTTTGAAGTTTGTACGAGCATCCCTTCCACAAGAACCATATATGTCCCCAGGGTATAACTTACAACACCTGCCTCCGGGCCCAGGGGGGTTGTGTCGACACCGGAGTTTTTGTTATATAATCTTTGAACTATTTTTAACAAAATGGCTATCTCAATTTTTTTCGGGATGCATTTGGGATAAAAAGGGCGTGGAGGAGGGATGGTTACCCTCCGATATCTTTTGACTTTTAATAAGTGGACTAGAACTTTCAATTTTCAATCAAATGAGCCCTCTCTGAAGTTTATACGAGCATTCCTTCCATAAGAACCATATATGGCCCCAGGGCATAACTTAAAACGCCTGCCCCCGGGCCCTTGGGGGTTGTGTTGACAGCGGGGTTTTTGTTATGTGATCGTTGAACTATTTTTAACAAAATTACTATCTCAAAATTTATATCGGATGTATTTGGGAAAAAAAGGGCGGGGGGCTAGTTACCCTCCAATCACTTTTGAATCTTAAAAAGGGCACCAGAATTCTCGATTTCCAATCGAATGAGCCCCGATTGAAGTTTATACAACGACCCCTACCTTATGAAGTGCCTCTGAGGAAAAGAATAATAATAATAGTAAAACATTGGAGCCGTATGGCCTTTACTATAGGTAACGCTGTAGTGTTGCCTCTGACTTAAAGTTTTATTTTTCAGGTCGACTTCAGAAGCTATAAAATTAAATTAAAAAATACTGTTTGTGTCATGATTAAAAATTGTTGAAAAAGTTCAAGACCTTTTCACTTTTCTTACTTTCATGAATAAATAAATATCAAAACTTTAAGGAATAAATATCGGTATATGTCAATTATACTGACAATCCACGTTCAATTGTTTTTTTTTCAGTAAAGCGCAGATTATGCCCTGGTCTTGAGAAGGCATGGAGGTTATCAGCCCTACTCATGTTAATTTTTGCTCGTTTTGAGTTTGACTCGCTCTTTATCGTAATTTCTGTTCGTTTTTAAATTAACTGAAATTTTAAGTACATCGTTGAGCGCGCTATTGTCGATAACCTTTTATTGAAGATTTATTGTCCTCCACCTTGAACAAGACGGATAAGCATATTTTTGCATGAATAGCACTGATGTGTCTTCCTTGTTTTTTCCCTTTTTTCCCAGGGACCTTTTTTTCCAGGGATGATTGTATGGAACAAGTGGTCTTAGAATACCGGATGCTCTCATTTAAATGGGAATGAAAAAAAATTACTGGCATTTTAAAAGCAATAAATAGACCTTGCCAGAAAAGTGCCGTGTTCTGCCATTTGGTATCGTAAACCGTCAATTCTGGCTCAGATAGGGCCAAAATGCAGTGTATTTTCTGAGACAGTCAAGTAATTTTTATATGGTCGATATCCCTTTACTGGGGGTTTTGAGCGCCACATCTAGAAAATCAAGGAAAAAGGCATTTTAGCATGGGCAGCACAACAGTCTTCTCGTTTTTACTCGTATTTTTTTTTCAGGGGCTATTGTTTTGAACCAGAGGTCATAGATTATCAGAAGAGGGCTCATTTGAACAGAAGTTAAAAGTTCTAGCTTGTTTAAAAATCACGAAAAAGATCGTCTCACAACAAAGTGGCATTTCCTGCCACAAAAGCAATGTTGGTCCCCGATGAAATCACTTTTTTGTTATTTTACTTTGTGATCTTTTGTGATCACTTTTGTGATCTCTTTAAAAACTATGGGTATCAGTGCTCCGCCTTTAATCTTATTTTTGTCCTAGGGTTGCAATACTAGCTGGAACTTTAAATGAAACTATGGCTCTATAACTGAAAAAAAGTGAACAAGCTTTGAATCTGGAAGGCAATTTAGGAATATATTGTCGCCCATCTTGCACACCATCAAATCTGCCTAAAATCGAATTTTGGATTTTCCTTATTTTCAATTATCCAACAATCCTGTTTAAAGTCATCTAGACATTTTCAGAATCCCCAAAATATTTCTCACGATCCTAATCTTGAGGATTCTGAAAATGTCTTAATGACTTTAAACTGCGTTTTTGGTTTATTCAAAGTAAAGAAACCTGAAATTCCATTTTTGGAATATACGATAATGAACAAGAGGGGGGGAGGGGTGAATAAGATATAGAAAAAGGTATAAAAAGTAAATTTGCTTTTTCTAAATAGCAAAATAAGGTTTTGCTTTCCATGCTGGTTCCAAATATGTAATTTTATTTATTTGTTTATTTCCCTCAAAATCAAGGAGTGTTTAAAATACAAAATTGAAATTGCCAAAAAAACTTAAACAAATGAGACAAATCATTCATTTTAATAGGCTTAATAACATAACTGAATAAAATACTTAAAAAATATCAAACATTATTTAGATTATGGAAAAAGGGAAAAGGTTGTGTTGTATATTTTCACGAGCAAAGAAATATCTAAGTTGTCTGCTTCTTCTGAACGTGTAACTTGAATTGTTTCAGAGTTGCCAGTTACTGGTAATTTTTGGAAAATATTGCTGAAAATGGGATTTCCTGACAAATTCTTCTTATAGCCTTTTAATGACTTCTAAATGGTAAATCAAAGCTTAATAAACAGGGCACTCGCTCTTTTTCATTTCTTTTTAATAATTTTTGTTCATTCTTTTTTGGAACCAAAAGGTAGCGCACAAGCCAGGTGTTGCATATCATTGTTTCCTGCACCTTTTTTTCTCAGACCCTGGTTAGAATACGATCATAGTTTGGGCTTGTAAGTTTAGTTGTGTCACCCAGGAATAGCATTGGATAGTTTTTAGGTAAATAGTTTTACAGAAAATTACTGTAAATCTAAGCGAGTGTTCTCCTCTTGTTTTCAAATAGGAAGATTGGCCCTTGTTCTCCCTATATGACTCAGTTTCCGAAGAAAGCGTAACTTTTAGTGAAGTCATCTAGTCATCTCCCTGATCTTCAGTTTATATCTACGAGAAGCCATAAATTTGGTAAAAGAGTTTGAGACGAATGTTGTTTATTTTTTTCCGGAGATTTTTCTTCTAAGATCCAGAAAAGAATAGGTATCAGTTTGGAAATGCCAGTTTAGTTGTATCACACATGAAGTTGTTTCGGATAGTTTTTGAGTGAATTGTCAAACAGAATACTGCTGTGAATCTTATTATTTCTTTTATTATTATTTTTTTTCTCCAGTAGGAAGCAATTATGCTATCTTGCCATGCATATAAACATTTTTTTTCTGAAGGAGCCACATATTTATAGGGAGGGGTGTAGTGGAGGTGTATCTATTTGAAGGAATAACCATTTAGGGGATTTGGGGGACCAGGGCCCGATGGTCCCATCATTGGACACGTGTCTGTCTTCTAATAATACTTAAAGGCGGGAATGTCTGCAGGAATTTATGTTTGTGTGGGAGGAGGAGGAAAGGGAGTATTTGTAAGCCACTATTTTTTATTGTTCCATTCGATGTCCTTTGTAACTATTTTATGAATGGCGGGGGAGGGGACGGTGCGTCTTTCTTCTACGGTTCACAGATTGTTGCTAGGCCAAGGATTTGTGTTGGAAAACGATACCCCATCTCTATCCTTAAGAAGTATTGAAAATTAATTGTGGTTTTGACTTTTAGTTTAATCATCCCTTCTTGATACTTCATAATATGTTAGCCCCCTTTTCAAGTAAATATTTAAAGTTTAAGATAATAGCGCCAAAGTAAACTTAAACTGTATTTCTGTTGCTTGGGTAACGCGAAGTGCTGCAGCTTACTTTGAACTACTTCAGCAACAAAAGTATTGTGTGATACTTTGTTTTTTTCTTTTTTAATTAATTAAACATAATATCTGCCAAAATTTCAGAAGTTTCAAAACACTATGTCCTACGAATGATTTTTTCTTCAGAGAAAATAACGAAACGTTGCTAGAGACCATTCATTCATACAGTGCAATCATATGGCCCTCCCTTCGTAACTGTACACACAGGCAACCAAGGAACAAATTTGGGCCAAGGTGCGGAACGCAGCGAAACCGCTAAGCTAACGAGTGATAGACTGTTGCATGGTAGACAAAACCTGGACTTTACAAGTGTTTTATTGAAGCTTTTTGAGGTTGATCGCGCGTGATTGGTCACTTCTATATTACCTCGCTGGATAAGAGTTCTAAAAATCAGAAGTGCTGCTATGCGCTTGAAATTAGGTAATTAGGTACCTTTACCTAAGAAGACCTTGCTCAAGAAAGGCTGATTTGTTGACCTTTACCGTCGAGGTCTATCAGACTTCAAAGTTTCATGGTTTGGAGAATCTTCGACTGTTGAAACTTAGAAGTCTTTTAATGCCCTGACCTTAAGTACTAGTGGTTTAAAATTTCCTAAAAGATAAGTCTCTTTGATTATAGGTATAAACCTAGTATATTTCAAGCGAATATTGGCCCTTTGGTTAAGAAGGTATGTGTGGCTTAGGAGTTGTGCACGATGCCGAAAACCCATCTCATATGCTCGCTTGGCTGAAGGAACTGGCCCACGAAGGTACAAGCTACAAGTAGATCATGCTACTAATTTACAAGCATATTTTGCGAAGGTCGGAGAAGGAACCCACAACTCTGAAAATCATTATTCTCATGTTCCGTTAGCTGAATGTACTTGCACCGTAAGCTTCAAGCCGTTTGGTGAAAAAACACTGAACACTTCGTTGAAAAGTTGGCCATGGGAAGTGGTCTTCATTGTCCATAGAATAATGTTTTGCTTCCGATGTTCCAGATTAAAATTCGTGCATGGTTCCGGTTCTAAACTGGCTAAATGCCTGCCTCTCTTCTAAAAAGTCGACGATGGGTGGAGTAGGGTTGTTTTTGGAAGGGCTGAGGTCTACTATTTGCCTCCATAGTGTAGATTGAAAGTCTTTGCGCAATACCATTTCAAACAATGGTTAAAGGCCTATATTTCGGCTAGCAAGTAAATTGACGGGAGGAAGGGGACTCTTTGGGTGCCACGAGACCACTTCGTGCCTCCAGTTGTCCAGGTTAAAAATCATTGCATATTTTCTGATTTAAACAATGTGTTACCTACCTACTGTTCAGTTCGAAATTGCACCTCGAACATTCGCTTCCAAAGTCAGGACTTGGCTAAATTATCCAACAAATAAACACTGTTCTTTCTCCGACCCAGGACCTAGCTCGATTTTGGCCGGAAATATAACTTAGTTCATGTTTGGATAGAGTCATTATTAGATATTTTTTTTCAGGACTACGCTCATTTTGTCATTTGATTTGTTGAACAACAACAAAACAATTTCGTAGTCCATCCTTCGAAATCTTCAAAATAATGTATCTCATGAATGCATCTTTTGAAGGGAGAAACTACTGCGCCACTACAGAACGACATCATTAACTTTGATCAGCTTTCTGAAAAAATCCATTCTAGTTGGTTCAAAAGTTGATTTTATTGCCATGTACTTTGTAATGTCACTATTATGAAAAGAGCAAAGAATAACCTCAAATTTCTCAAGCAATGCAAAAACTATTGAAGTAAGGATGCGCTTGTATTGCAATTCCTGTTTCTCAGTCCCAAACGTAGAAATGGTAACGACAAACTCAATGGAAATCATGAACAGAAACAGGCAGCACATTCAGTCTTATGACGAAATTTTCCTTTTTGGATTCCTAGATTGTTCTTTATAATATTCCGAAAAGATGTTTTGACGTTAGAGCCAGGGAAGAGTCACACATCTTAAGCAATCTTTTAATTTAATTTCGATTTAAAATTGATGGCTTCCTTTTTTTAACGGAACTGTCCACTCGAAATCAAAATCATGGCTTGAAGAAATAAAAGCATGAGATAGCAACTTCAAATAGTCTTCTCTGATAAAAGCTGTGGAAGTCACCTTTCCCCGAACACCGTAGGCTAAAACCTCAAGGGCAAGCGAAAACAATTTGGCCTCAAACAATATTTAGGCGTAGCTTTCCAAAATGTTACCTAATATTCCGGAACTCACACTACTTTCTCGCAAATAAACCGAAATCGATAGAATGGAAGAAAAAAAATGCTTGAGAGAATCAAAACTTTGCTCTCGGAGCGCATTGAGCAGAAATTATCAAAACTGTATGACATTTCCCTCTCCCTCAAACTCCCTGACAGACTTGAACGCAATTTGTGCTTTACTAAAAACGAAACAGATTGCCTAAATCGAACCCTTGATTTTGTCAGTTGATTTTCTATACGTAATAAAGGAATGAATTTAAGATGAAGATATCATCGATATAATTTCATGATATATTAGAGGACTAAAACTAATTGATTGTTACTATAAGAGCTAAGATCTGATACCAGATTTTTTTTTCTTTTTTTCTTTTTTTTTGAAATGAAACTGAAAGCAAAACTACATTTTAGAAGTTTGAGAGTTAGTTTTACGTTTTTAAATTTTATGATACAAGAAAAGCAATAAATGTTCAAAATATATTTCGTTTTCAGAAAATCAAAAGTGACATTGGTCTTTATTCGTGTTTGGGGAGTTTAGGGGAGGAATGGCTCAAAAAGAGGGAAGAACATCGATGAAATTGACTACACACAAGACTAGAAACACTGATGAGTTGTCTAAAATTTGCTGATATCAAAAATAGATTTTTCTTGCAGGGTCGGAGTGTATTTTATCTCTTTAATAATACTTATAATAATAATTTAAATGTGATTAAAGTAAAGCTTGTTTTCGACAAAGCGTATTTGACACCCAGACCTTTAAGGGTGATGGACTTGGGAGGGGTGACAACGCCACACTTATTTGTTTTTTTTTATTTCCATTTGTAGCTTTGACTTCATGGTTTGCTGTAATTCCTGTTCGTTTTGGGTCTCATTTCTTCATTCGTTATAGCCTTATTGTTGTTCCTTTTAAGCTTTACTTCTTATCTGACTTTATTTGTGATTGATTCAAGTTTTCGACAAGGCTCTTCATATTTTTTTGAGACTTTATAAATTCCTCCTTCACCTTAAATCCTACTCAGTTGCCTCTCCCTTTATGGGCCGGACTTTTGAGATGGCGTAGCATTCTTAATGCAAAAATGACCGCATTTGTACAATACAGTAGTATTTTATGGCAGCTTTCAAACTAGGATTTATTCCATGATTAACATTCAATTTGAGCTTTATTAGGTGAGCCTCTTAGTTTTTTCTCAATTGCCTATGTTAAAATATTTTCAATACAAGATTTGTGGAGTTACTTATTACTCTACTTAATATGCTACTTGATGGCTTGGAAGCGGTCTTTGTCGAGGTTCTTGTTTTATAAATGCAAAATAATTTGCTGAGCCAGCTTATCAGTTGCTCATGAAGCTCTTAAAATGCTAGAATGAAAGGTTTCGTCCGTCTATCCAGGTCGAACAAGGCCGAACTTGAGCAAGCGGCTTCGGCGAATGAGAGTTGCAATATCGTACTTCTGGTTGTGTCGCTGGTGGATGACCGTATTTGGGACTCGTTTGCTGAGACATAACCCCAGTAGCCTCCTCAGACATCTGTGTTCGAAAGTATTAAGGTCCCGTGCCTCGGCGGCTTTTAAGGGTGACGTCTCGCAGCCGTACAGTAAAATAAATCGGTCTAGAGCATCGTAAATATGGTTTTTGTTCTTCGATGGATTTCCTTCTTATTGGAAAGCGAAATCGTTTGAAATACACTGTAATAGAAATTGGAAGTCTTTTTAGAACACGAATTTTAGATGCTCAGTTTGAAGACGGTCAAAATGGAATTTTAGCTTCAGATCTATAATTCTTTACTTTGTAAACACTTGAATGCTATCTTTGGTGAAAAGTAAACATCACTTTTTAAATTATCTACCTGCCATCTTTAGCTTTCGGACATCTACATTTCAATGTAAATCTAAGATGTGTAATCAGCAAGCTGAACGACTCTTGATGTAAAGCTCAGGCCCGCGGGCCTGTCCTGGCCCGGCAATTATGTAGCTCAAAATCTATGCACGATCCCGATTCTGATAAGGTGTAACATTCCCAACTTTCTGCTAAAATCTATTTATGGAGTTTTGTGTTAAAATGAGCTACTTGTTGATTTGGCGTCCTTTGGTGGGATGCTGCACGAGTCACGTTGCATTTGGAGTATTTTTCTTGCATTTGTACCCCTCTGATTAGAATCGTAATTTAGAAGTTTTCATCTAATGCAAGGTGGGCTGCGGAGGACCCAGAGACCAAATGACGTTGAAAGAGATACTTGGTGTCCTTCGATGGGCTTGGTGTCCTTCGATGGGCTTGGTCAATTTAAGATGGCACCACTGAAAATTTGAAATGCAATTTTGAAGTTCGAGAAGATCTTGAAAGAGCATTTTTCCTATCTGTATTTCGGATCCGGCAGAAGATGCAAATACATAATCATATTTGGGAACAAATGTGCGTTGATATAAGCTTTTCAAGGCCATTTCGGCAATGCAAGCGTGGCTTCAAAATGAAATACTAATATACATCGTTCATAAATCTTCTTTTTCCTATGAACAAGTGTGACTACGGGATGGCTTGGGCATAATAAAGAACAAAATTACATTAATATTTTAATTACATAAAATCACAGGAAAGATAGAATTATAAATGTTAACAAACAAATGTGTCGAATCAATTTTTTTGAATAGTTGTTTTATTTATGTTTTTATGTTTTGAGATTCAGTCACTCTCTTGCTTTCTGTTTTCAAGGGGGGGGGGTTTATTCGTCAGGTTGTTTCTATCTGTTGAAGTTTTATTAATTTATTTATTCAGTACGGTACTTAGAAAGTTTTGTTTTTCTTTTATATCTTTGAGCATGTTTTTCTTCTTTGCTTTTCACTCTTGTACGATTATTCATCCCGAACGATATGAGACGAAATAATACGGGAGACAAATTGCTCTTTACTAATTCAACGCTGTCGTGTTGACCTAGTGCATAAATTCTTTGGCAAAACCCAAGTCAAACACCATGACTCTTGTATCTACCAAGACTAATTCCTATCCTCCTGCCCTGACTGTTTCATTGGGAGTAATTAATTTGACGAAGTCCATTTTCATAGTGAGATGTCTTTGCAAATTAATATTTTGGAGTATGTCTGACGTTGCCAACTTAACAGTCTATGTGGAAATGATACACAGTCAGTTTTTTCATACAAATTCTGGTATTCCCCTCTTAGTAGTAAACCTACTTGCTAAATTACTATCTAGGAACAGTTTCTTGAAAATTGGGAATCAATATTGATGACTGTCATTTTATGGAGGTCAGTGGAAAAAAAGTCGGAAAATATCAAACAATCATTTTTGGCTTAGTTAAAGCTGTGACTGCATTGGTACAGCGGTGAAAACGCTTTGAAATAAATTGTAAAGGTTTTCTAATCAAATTGTACCAAAAGATGCTCTGTAACACATTGAGATTCTACGTCAGTTTCCATTTCACAGGCAAAATACTAGAATAAACCGAAAGGCAAGCAACATTTTTCCCCCCTAATATCTTCATCCTCTCCCGGAAACCGTTTTCTGAGCGCTGTTTGTCGTGTGATGGTTAATTTAAAACTCGCTGAGATTTCCTTATATGTCTCGTCGACGACATTACTGTTCTTTGCTTGAATCCTTAAGAGGTGGCTGGCCGAGTTTCGAAAATTAGAAGAAAAAAAAACTTGACCCGGCAAATACAGCCCTAATGTACCCAAAATGTTGGATACTACCATGAAATGTCCAAATGTAGGCTACCGCATTGCATCTGGACCTCTAAATTATACCCAAAACGGTATACCATACTGGTTCATTAACTGAATGAATCCATAAAATTATTAAATCAAAGACAATAACAGAGTGACCTAGAAGATGTATTGCCTTTGATTAAGTTGTACCAATCATAAGACAAAATTCTTTCCCGGGCCCCCCCCCCCACCAAAAAAATAAGTAGGATTTCATTCGAGCTGGGTTCTGGAACTCATTCCCCTCCCCCTGCCTTTGATACACACGGTTGCTCCTAGTTTTAGTACGTTTGTGACGTATTTTGTCATTTCCAAGCTATCGTTCCCAACAGATTAAACAAAAACAGGTTAAACGAAGCTAATTCAGGAGGTCGCTCCCAGCAAAATGCATAGGCCGGCGTGTTCCTCAATTACATTGGTTACATAACAAAGTTTGCCCGCCCGCGCTATGTCATTGGATTGGATAACGCGCTCGGATAACGATCCACCCCCGCAATGTCATTGGATATCGTCAACCTTTAGAAAGACAAATCGTCTGATCAGATGGCTTTTGAGGTTTGCAATAATCTTGAAGTGAAATATTTGAAACTGTCCCGATTACAATAGGAAATATTTATTTTGTATCTGCTCAGTATTACATTCTATTAAACTGTTATAATTTAACGGGCCTACAGAAAATAAAATGGTGTATTTTAAAGCTGGTCTGAACTATGTTTGTATTGCTGAGTCTAAATATAAAATCAGTTTTTCTATATTAACTCCTCATTTTTATATAAGTTCACTTACCAGCCAATGCGTTCTTTTTATTTATTAATTTCAAGTACGACTGCGGCAAAATTTATACAACGAACGGTTTTGTACATTTGTCCTATAATTTGTCTTCTTTTTTAACGATTGAATTAAAATAATATCTATAAACTAAGTTGTTATTATTTAAAAAAAGTTCTCCCGGGCTGAAGACGCAGCCTGTCATTTTCTTTGTTTTGGATGAAACGAGTTAATTGATCCTATGTTATAATTAAATTAAAAAACCAGTTTTTTCAACTGAAAGTAAGGAGCAACATTAAAACTTTAAACGAACAGGAATTATCACGTATATGAGGGGGTTCGCACCTAGTCAATGCCTCGCTCTTTACGCTAAAGTTCGAATTTTGTTCCAATTCTTTAAGAATGACTCCTGAATCACAATTCAAACTCCTGATGAAAAAAATGGCTATCTCAAACTTTTGATCGGGTGACTTTGGGAAGAAATGAGCGTGGGAGGGGGACCTATTTGCCCTCCAGTTTTTTTGGTCACTTAAAAAGGGCACTAGAACTTTTAATTTCCGTTCGAATGAGCCCTCTTGTGATATTCTAGGACCACTGGATCGACACGATCACCCCTGGAAAAAAAAAACCCAAATAAACAAACATCCGTGATCTTTCTTCTGGCAAAAATTACACAATTCCACATTTTTGCAGGTAGGCGCTTGAAACTCTCCATTAGGATTTTATGATACGCTAAATCTGATGGTGTGATTTTCATTAAGATTCAATCACTTTTAGGGGGTGTTTCCCCTTTTTTCGAAAATAAGGCAAATTTTTTCAGGATCGTAACTTTTGATGGGTAAGACTTATATTTTAAATCAGAAATTTTTATATTTGAAATCAGCATACAAATCCGATTCTTTTGATGTTTCTATTGGTATTAAAATTCTGTTTTTTAGAGTTTCGGTTTCTATTGAGCCGGGTCGCTCCTTACTTACAGTTCGTTACCACGAACTGTTTAAGTCCTAGAAGAATAATGGTTGATATGAAAGCTGGTGTTGATCTCCATCCTGTGGCGTCAATCCTAAAAAATTTAGGAAATGAGAGGCAAATATATTTTTCAAATCTAGGGGGGGGGCATTTTTTTCTTGCTTGAATTTTCAAAATATGGGAAGTTGTACGCTAAAGTTATCGATGTTGTAGAAAAGAGACCGATGGCTGGTAAAATGTTATGGAAAGCATTATAGATTAGTATATCGTTTCCAGCAGGTTTCGTTATGACGTTTCGACTCCTACGACAGTTTAATATGCAAGGGTTTTGTGTTTTCAGTAAAACACTACTTTACTAGTTTTAAAATACGAGTTTGTAAAACAATCCAACAATAGTGCTGCTGCTACTGACAAATTACTGCAGCGCCAACTTGCTAGACCCTAATACAATTACGCCCGCTCCTTCTAGTCTAACAGTATTAGAAAAAAGGGGTTTTGCTGTCTCTTGATATCAACATAAGCCTAGTCATGGCGGCAGAAATAGCTGTAGCCTTGGAAAGAGCAAATCACTGTAACCAAACGTTAACCATACTAAACGAAAGTTCAAAAACGTGCTTCTGAAGAAACCGTCTTGTGAGAAGCATCCCCCAACGTACTACGATTCAGATTTTAATTTTTAAAATAGAAGATTGATTTAGGCATTTATATCTATATGTTTTTACGAAGCGGAATCAAAAGAAAGAGTTTTGATGAAAAAAAGAGCTTTCTTATAGTGGTAAAATTAAATTGAAATTTGCAAAGGAGATCCCACTACGCTAGCTTATCTTTTTTAAGGTTCATTCACGTAGGAATTTTACTAATATCGAAATTGAGCTAGCGCTAATCTGAGCCAATCAGAATTTTTCTGGAAAATTTTCAACCAATCAAATAGTTCTGACTGGCTCAAGTTAGAATTGGCTAAATCTCGGCTTTAATTAAGTCTCATTGTGAATGGGCCTCTAGTTCACGTAATGGCAATTGTCGATGAAGTTGCTAGCTAACAATAATGTTAGGACCTCGAAAAAAAAACCGGCTAAAATCTTAACATTGAGTCACAATTTCGCCGTGTATGTAAGGCTAACATATGTACTTTTGCGTTTGAACAGCTGGGCTTCTCTAAGATTTCTATTTTGCTCTAAAATTATTGATTCAAGGCGGACATAAAATTATCAATGTCAATGGAGCCTAAAAGATTTCCAACGTCAAATTTCGTTTTCGTATCACGTATTCTCTTTAAAGGTATTTTGCAGTTGTCAGCTTTGTGGCCAGATCGATCTTTAGCGATCAGCTTTGTGGCCAGATCGATCTTTATCGATCAGCTTTGTGGCCAGATCGAGCGTATGATCTCGTAAATCAGCATGAATTCTAATATCCTTGAAAGCAATTCTCCTTGCACCGGAAAATTAAATGCTGATTCTCCCCCAGTTCAATCATGAAATTCGGATTTAAAGCGTTTCTGTTGAGAGAGATGTCAAGGGGGGAGGGAGAGAGATCTCTCATAATGTGATTGAACAGATTGCAAAACCTTTTAGTCTGTTGGCCTTTCTCTGCTAAAACTTTATCGATCTCATTTTGATTTCACCGAAATTTCATCGAAATATTGACCTGGGTCGGCAAAAATTATCTGCCAGTTTGCCAAAATTCTGTTGCTTCCTCCCCCTTTTAACGTTTCGCTGGTGACTCCTCTATTTATGCAATGGGGTGTCCTTTTATGGAAACATGGATCAAAATTGCCCTCACAGTATCCATGAAGGGGAGGATTAAGCTTTAAAATCGATTAATCCCTTTTTGGACATTTTGATAGTATTGATTCCTCTACACAGCCATGACTATAAAAAGCATCATAATGTTCTTATTTATTGGTCTCAGCTTTCTTCGAAAAGTTGTTTTACTTTTAAAAAGAGAATGTTTCTATTACCATTATTTACTGAACTTGCTTACTTATTAAGTTAAAAAAAATGTTTAAAGAGGGCTTTAAAGAAAAGTTAAAAGGGATATTGAAAACTGAAATGAGTAGAAATTGTTATATGATGCGTCAACTGGAAGCAAGCAAAATGAATATGGGTATGGGTATGGAAAGCAAGCAAAAATGGGTATGGGTGGCAAAATGCAAGGAATGGAAACGAATATAATACTGAATTCAAACTTGGTACAAAAAGAAATTGCAACACATAAGAGCTGGACCGCAGCCCTTCTCAAATCTCCCGCAAAAAGAGTACCATTCGCGCTTTACTGAAAACTAAACACATCGCTTCCGGAATTGACAGTGGATTTTCAAAACTTTATTTAGCTCTAGATCTTGATTAGCTCTCGATGATAGAAATGGAATCAAAGGGAAATAATAGAGAAGAAAATGAAGTCCTTTTTAAATAGTTGATTCAAATTGGTATCCATCGTTTTTTTATGCATCTCCATGTTTATAATGGTGACGGTTCAACCTAGATGGATAGCAAGAGCCAGCAGAATTTATAAAAACAATCATTTTCTTTTTGTAATTTTGTTCTTTTAACTTGTACCATATATATCAAGATTTGCCAAAACTGTAGCTTTTATAGCTTGCGTATAACTTCTATTTTTAAGGTGGTTTTAAAAAAGGTTTGCAACTTGAGATAATTTCCTTGTTGAAATCATCGGTCTTTACAAGTTTTACTTCACTAATAATTAAAAAAAAATATATGGGAACACAGCTCTTTGTTAGGCCTTTGCCATTGCGGAGACTACTACTGTAATTATCTTTTGAGTCTCAAATTACACATTTAGTTACATGACTGAACTCATAGGATGTGCCTAATGCATGGGTGCAAGATGGGCCAGCTTAGGGTATACTACCGAGATTGTTCGGTTTCAGTATTAAAAGCTCAGGAAGATATCAAAGAAATGCCTAAAAGGTCGTCCTCTACCTTCCTCGAAGAGAAGAGCCGGTGAACAGAACATGATTTGGTTTGAGAAAATCAAGGTATGGAATAGATCTCCAGAAACCCTTGTCGTCAGATTATATACCAGAAGAGTTGTCAGGTCTCTCCAAACTTGGATTGAAAGCAAACGCAAGTTTTCTGGTTGCGTTGTCGCCAAGCCGTATCGCTTGCAGAGCAGTCAGGATCGGAAGCTCACGTTCTTACAAAGTTTACTTCGATTCCCGCGCTGACTTGGACTCCTTCCTCAAAGACGGAGCCAAACTTGATTACGAAGTACTTCCTGTTGAAGAATACAAGTTTTTGCCAATGCTTCTATTGTCACGCTGAAGGCCATCTTGCGGCCAATTGTAATAATTTCACTATTTTTGGTCACAGTGGAGCAACTGACCACGCGTCTAGCAAATCCAATACATACACTGGTGCTATGTTTTGTGTAGTATGTAAGAAAAACGGTCACACATGCTACAGTGGAAATCTCCCCGTCGCTAAACAGAAGCCGACCACTGCTGGGCCATGACCGAGCAACCCCCGACATCACATAGTCTGATATCTTGGAATATCAATGGGAACTTTATAAACCGATCCACTCCCGTCCTTGATTTTCTTCGTGAGTGCGACTTAAATATGTCTGCAAGAGCATTTTACTATGGAACATGGCTTAAACTTGTTAAACGTTTCACCTTGTCATAGTGTATATTCTGCGCCTGCGAAGCAAACAAAAGATTGTGGTCGTCCTTCAGGTGGTGCAGTAATGTACGTTCGATCAAACCTAAGCTCTGACTTTTTGGATTTGGAGGATTACTACCTTGCTGTTAGAGTAAACAACGTGGCTATAATTAATGTCTATTTTCCCACTGACTGCCGGGACGACAAATGGGAACGTCGCTTTGGAATTCGTGTGTCTAAGCTTTCTAAATGCCTGGAAAAAGCTCGTCAAGGAAAGCTCCATTGTATTATAGTAGGTGACTTCAACTGCAACCTTGAATTCGGCGAGCATGCGGTGTCAAGTCGTAGAAGTGTTTTACTCGGTATTATCAGTGACGATCTATGCGTCAGAGCCAAAACTGAAAAATACACATACATTCACAACTCTGGAAGTACGTCCAACTTGAACCATGTTGTAGCAAAACAATCTGTTAATATTCCTTCTGTGCGTGTTATGGATAATAACTTTACGTCTGACCAGCTCCCACTCATGTTTAAAGTATATTTCCCACAGACTCAGTTACCAAAAGATATGGACAGCGCCGAGTCGCGTAAAAGCTGGATTAAGCTACCGAATTGGTCTAGGCTAATGTTCAAAAACTTAATGAGTCGTGTGATGTAATCTTGGACAAAGTCCGTGTGCCCTATGATCTACTTTGTAAGTATCCTCCTGAAGACTCAGTTGCTAAATGTATACTGTGCCGAATCGATCCATTCTTTGCCCGTTGCCGAAATTGCGGCTGTTCCTATTAAGCGCATTAAAAGTGGTACGGAAATTATCGGGTGGTCAAAGAACCGAGCACTTGTGAAGCATGTGGCAAGGCAAAATTTTTGTTGAAAATCTGGAGAGACTGTGGCTCTCCTAGGTCTGGTATTGTAAATCAGATAAAATTGCAGACTAAAAAAACGGTCCGTGAATGAGCTTGCCAAGCATAGGAGCTCAATTCAGTCAGTTTATTCCTATAAAGTTCTTAGTAATCCAAATGAGCTTTGGAAAATGGTGCTAAAACCACAGAGTAATTGCCTTAATAATATACTGGATTATGACATCCCTGAATCAACTTGGGTCGAATATTATGAGAACGTGTTCTCAGCCTCTGAAAGTGCCTTGCAGATTATTATAAGTGTGATTTAGATTCTTTTTTAGCTAGTTCCTCTGATTCTGATGTTGTGGTTTCTCTAGAGTGTGTAATGAATGCTATTAATTGCCTGAAGAAAAAGAAATCCAGGGGCTCAGATAATATTTCCGCGTTCCTTGTTAAAATATGTAGACAATTATTCCTTCATCATATGACACTGTTATTTCAGATGATTTTCGTCACCAGAATAGTTCGATCGTCTTTTTGTATTGGGGCTTTAACTCCGATCCCTAAGAAAGGTAAACCTCATCGGGAATGTTTGTCTTTTCGGCCGATCACGGTTTCGACAACTTTTTGTAAAATATTTGAGCTTTTGATAATTAATGAAGTCCGAAATAACTGTTATAGCCCGGACTCACAGTTTGGATTCCAGCCGCGTCTGGGTTGCTGCCATGCGTTGTCTGCCGTAGCCTAGCATCTATTCTCGTTGATGCCGAGACAACTGGAGAAAGTTTGTCTCTCGCGGCGTACGATGTTCAACCTGACTTCGACTCTTTGATTCATGATGAGTTTATATTGGATATAGGAAAGCACCGTGTAAAAAAAAGAACCCTTCTGCCTTTAAAAAATATGTATGCAAATCTGAAAGCCGAGCTTAAGCTTCTGCATCAGCATCCGGATCTTGAAATAAAAACTAATCCTGTTCTCCCGGTTAAAAAAGGGGCTCGACAAGGCGCTATAACTTCACCTACTGCATTTAATAATACAATAACCCGAGGGCAAGAGTGATGTAAACCAACTTGTGTCTTGCGATGTTTTGTAAATGCGGATGATAAATTTAATTTGAGTCGCACTGTTTCGGGTATAGAGGAAAACTTTAAAATCCTCCAGAATGATTTTAAGCAGATTTGGATTAGAGTTTAACGGAGAAAAGTCGGAAATCCTGCTTTTTAATTGGAAGTCAGTCCCCGATGGCTTTACGATTACTTTTGGAAATACAAATGTTAAGCCAGTCCAGTTCATTACTTACCTTGGCCTTCCTGTCGGTTCAACTCTAAAAACAACCCGCCGATTGCTTATCGTGCATCTACAGAAGCGAATTGGTTTTGCATATAGTAAAATTGTTTCAAATAAGTTGAGGTTCAACAGAAAAGTTTTACCTCGCCTTTATAATGCAATTGCACTGCCCCATTTTTTGTATTTGGGTCCTTTTTGGAGAGTTTTTTTTTCCGAGTGCGATAAACGTAAACTTCGATCTAAAAAGGCTAAGTTTCTACTTCATCTCCCGCTTTGGTCCAGAAATTCTTTTCTTATTAGGAATTATAATATAGCAGACCCAACTTCAGCCATCCTCAATCAGATCTCAAAGTTAAATAATAATGTTAAAAGCCATCCGTGGTTTGAAATCCTCCGCCAGTAGAAATCCTCCATGTGTTTTTGTTTTCTCTGTGGTTTAACTAGTCTTTTCCTGCTAGTGAGTATTACATTGTGTCTAAGGCTTGTTTTTTTTTTATGTATTTTGTATCTGTCTTGTATATTTGTCTTTTTCTTCTTTCTTGTATTTCTTTTTTCGTTTATCTTTTTGTTGTATTTTTATGTACTTCGTCTCTTTTGTTTGATTTTGACGGGTAATAAAATATTATTATTATGTTATTATTATTATTATTAATCGAACATTTCGTGGTAACGAAATGTCAGTAAGAAGTGACTCGGCTCAATGGTGTGTGTGTAAATGAACCACCATGTAACTGAACCCCAAGCAACTGGACCCCTGTAACTGAACCACCGTGTAACTGAACCACCGTGTAACTGAACCACCGTGCAACTGAACCCCCGTATAACCGAACCCCTGTGCAACTGAACCCCATTTAACTAAACCCTCGTGTAACTAAACCCCCGTGCAACTCAACCCCGTTTAACTGAACCCCCATGTAACTAAACCCCCATGTAGCTAAACCCCCGTGTAACTGAACTCCCGTGCAACTGAACCACCGTACAACTGACCCACCGTGCAACTGAACCACCGTGCAACTGAACTACCGTGCAACTGAACCACCGTGCAACTGAACCCTCGTATAACTTAACCCTCGTGCAACTCAACCACCGTACTTACATTGGGTAAAACACAATAGGGTTATGAACCATAGTTATTTAACTATGGTATTGTTATTTAACCTTTAAAGTGTTTTAAATAAAATGGCCGTCACAAATTTAGATCGGATGTATTTGGGGAAAAATAGGCTGGGATGGAAGCCCTCCGATCACTTTTAACTCTGAAAAAGTGCACTGGAAATTTGGATTTCCAATCGAATGAGCCCTTCCCCAAACCTCATACAACATTTTTTCTAGAAAAACCTTATGTGTTAGCAATGAGCAACTAGCTTAACTTACAGCCCTTGCTCCAGATGCTGCCGGTGGGGCTGTTAACCCCAAAGGCATGGTTATTTGATCTTCAGACTGTTTTGAACAAAATGTTTATTTTTATTTTGATTGGATGTATTTGGGGGGGGGGTGTCGGTTAAGAGGGAAATGCTGATTGTCCTGTAATTACCTTTGATTCTTCGAAATTGAACTTGAACTTTCAATTTCCAATCGAATGAGCCTTCTTCAAAGTTTTTAGGACCATCCCTTCTATAAAAACCTTAAATTTTAACAATTGGTAACTTGCAATAACATACAGATTGCAGATACAGGTGTATCAGCAATTTTTTTTGGAACAGCTTAGCGTATCAAGATGAAACTTCTTGGGTACTACCTGCTACTACTGCTATTAATACTGCTGCTACTACTGTTGCTACTACTACTAATTCAACACTATTATTACTACTACTGATCCTACTACGACCTCTGCTTCTATTAAACTAGCACTATTAAGGCTATGCTAATCAATTTAAAAATTTGACAGAATGGGGTATTTGAGGTGGAACTTGAACTAAATCAAAAGACACTATGTGCATGCAGATTTTCAAAATGGCGTATCTCAAAAAAGGATTTGTGTATTAAGTTGGAGCTTGTAGAGAGTGCTTAAAGGGAAAGTCAATTCACCAAAAGCAAATATGTGCACGATCAGGCCTGGATTTACCACTAGATCCCTAGGCTCGGACCTAGGGGCGCATAATGCCAGGGGGAGCAATAAATTGTCACTGAGTAATTTTTTCCTGACAGAAACTGGACTGATGTGATTTATCGTCCCCAGGTGCACTCTGCCGCAACGCTGCCTATTCACAGAAAAGTGACTTTAAAACAACACATGAATTCCATGGTCACTTATAAACTGTCAGATGTCTCCCAAAAATGGTAGCTGAGAGTTCGGTATTACCCCTCTCTTTCATCACTTTTCGCTCATCAGTTGTGTTCTGTTAATTGCTTCTATGAGCCCCGAATTTTTGGGAATAACCCCGAAAATCTTGCAAAAATGGAGCGGCAAAAACGCTTGGTTCTTAAGCGTCAAAGTTTTAAATCCGGCCCTGTGCACGCTACTGCTAATGCTATTACTATTTTAATTACATTTACTACTACTGCTACTAAGACAGCTACTACTACTACTAGTTCGACTGCTACTTCTATTGCAACCACTTGTAAGCTAAAAGTATCAAGATGAAAATTAAGCAACTACATGAACATATAGGTTATCAAAAGGATATATCGGCAATGGGATAGCAACAGCTAATTGTATTAAGTTGAAACTTCTAGAACTTGATGAGAGGAACCTTCAACTAACCAAAAGGCAATATGTTAATGCTACTGCTGCTACTAGCACTAGTGCTATTACTATTAATACTACTACTAATACTATTACTGGGACTACCATTACAGCTGTACCTAACGATAATGAACGGTGTAAAGGTGGAATTTTCAGGGAATATTGAGGGCGGAAGGTGAACTGAATCACATCACGCCATCTGTATACAGGCTGCCAAAGGGCGTATCAGCAATATCAAAGGGACAGTTTGGTGTGTTGAAGAAAATAAAAGGTGCTATATGCATACTGCTACTAACTCTACTACTGATAATAAGCAAGCTAAGGGTATTAAGGTGAAGCTTTGAAGGAATATTTCGGCGGATATTGAACTGAATTAAACTGACTATGATTATGCACATTTTCAAAAGGGTTGCAGAGCAATATCTCAAGAACGGCTTCCATTAATAAGTTAGACCTTTCGGGATAAGTTGTGGGTGGAGGACTTCGAACTAGCCAGAAAGCTCCATGTACATGCTACTAATATTACTACTACGATTACTGTAACTAATAACGCTAAGAGTATTAAAGTGAAACTTTTAAGGAACGTTTAGAGGATGTTTTAATTAAACAAAAATATTATTTGCACGCAGGTTTTTGAAAGGGTATATAAGCGATGTCGGTACTTGTCAATTAGCTGAACCCACGCGATATATTATATAGGGAAGATGCTTAAGAAACTAGTCAAACGGGTTTCTTTCATTTGAGAATTGGATTGCAGGCCGTGGTTTGTCACTGCGTTTACAATATTTAAATTTGTGTTTTTTGGGAGGGTTTAGGGGGAAAAAAGGTACCTAGGTTAGGTTGCGTATTTAATATATGCTATGCTTTACCCCTCACCCCTAATGTGCAAATATACAGCCGAAATTTGTTTCTAAACTATTATATTTTCATCCTATTTTGTTTTATTTCATTAGCATTAACCAAATTTCACTTCTTGCGTTGGTTCCAGCTCATTGGCATGTACTGCGATATCCTAAATATCAGAGGCAACGCTATAGCGTAGCCTATAGTAAAGGTCATACGGCTCCAATGTTTTATTATTTATTATTTATTAATATTTTCCCCCCAGAGGCACTTCGTATGGTAGGGGTCGTCTTAGAAACTTCAAAGGGGGATCATTCGATTGGGAATCGAGAGTTCTAGTGCTCTTTTTAAGGGTCAAAAGTTATTGAAACTCCGGGGTCGACACAACCCCCCAGGGCCCAGGGACAGGCGTTGTAAGTTATACTCTGGGGATATATATGGTTCTTATAGAAGAGACACTCGTATAAACTTCAGAGAGGGCTCACTTGATTGAAAATAGAAAGTTCTTGTTCACTTTTAAACGAGTCAAAAGAGACCGAAGGTTAATTAGAAACCCCCCACGCCCTTTTTCCCCAAACCCATCCGATAAAAATTTTGAGATATCCATTTTGTTAAAAATAGTTCAAACATCAGATAAAAAAAATCCGAGGTTGCCACAAACCCATTTTTTCACTTTGATATTGTTACTTTGATACCAATTTTGATACTTTGATGAATATTTGATATTTTTTTTTAAATTTGATTTTGAAATAAGGATTTTTTAAAACTTGAAACTTTTTGCAATCAAAAACGAACAAAAATTAATTAAAAAAACTTTCCGAAATATAATGTTTTCAAAGAAAAGTAAACACCATTTTAAACTTAAGCTCAGCAGATACAATACCTTTTAAAATTCAAACTCAAAACGACCTGAAATTACTATTAAAGAATAAATGAAACCCAAAACGAACAGAAATTAAATAAACAATCATAGCAAAACATACAACAAGTAATAATATAAATGAATAAATAGATCTTAAAGCGAGTAATGCTTAGATTGAATATGAAAATCAAGCTTAAAAAAAAATTCCTATTGAAGTATAAATGAAACTTAAAACGAACAGAAATTAAATAATTTTATTTTTCTTTTCAATGCCGTAGGAACTGGAAAAGATAATATTTGTAATATAATTCGTTTTCAGTTAAGCGCCAATGACGCAGTAGGCTTTTGGTTTTTATTTACAGTTAAGAAAGGAGGTAGTATCCAAACACTTGTTTGTAGTGAAACTATATCCGTCTTGAAGAACTTTAAAAAGAGCTAATAAATTAAACTAAATATTTGATGTGTAATGATGTTAAATGCTGAAAGCACATCAGTTCAAAATGTTACTATAATTTTAATGTTTATTTTCAATATTAAGTACAAAAGAAAATATTTGTCTTGAAATTAGTTTTCAGTAAAGCGGCAATGACGCAGTAGGTTTTAGACTTTCACAGTGAGACAAGGAGGTGATACTCAAACTCTTGTTTGTAGTGATTTTTGTTCGTTTCAAGCTTGATTTGCATATTCAATTTAAGTTTCACTCTTTTTAAGATTTATTTATTAGTTTACATTAATAGCTATTGTATGTTTGTTTGCATTGATTGTTTATTTAATTTCTGTTCTTTTTAAGTTTCATTTATGCTTCAATAGGAAAATATTTTTTTTTTCGTTTTAAGCTTGGTTTTCATATTCAATCTAAGCATTACTCGCTTTAAGATCTATCTATTCATTTATATTATTACTTGTTATATGTTTTTGCTATGATTGTTTATTTAATTTCTGTCCGTTTTGGGTTTCATTTATTCTTTAGTAGTAATTTCTGGTCGTTTTAAGTTTGAATTTTAAAAGATATTTGTATCTGCTGAGCTTAAGTTTAAAATGACCTTTACTTTTCTTTGAAAAAGTTATTTTTCGGAAAGTTTTTTAAGTTAATTTATATAACAATTACCCGCTTACGGGTCTCCATCACGGCATTCATTCGACTGTCTATGGCCGTTGTGTACCATCAAGCGAAACAGTACCGCAGTTTCTTATCATTTTGGGTTTGAATTATTATAGGAATTTATTTAGAATTATTATAGGAATTAATTTATATATTATTAATTTATTTCTTTGGTTTAATATGGCTCTTTATTTTTATTTGAAAAATTGTCTTCGAAAGAATGTCTTTAATTAATTTAAAGAAAGCGCAACAAAGTGATTTTTCTTGTTGTCTAAATTCTCAAAGTTCCGATATTTTCAGCACAGATTTTTATGACTCATCGTTCAGGAACGGCCTGATACATCTACGTAAGAAAAAAAATCAAACCAAAAGTTCCCGAACACAAAGAGAAAGTAGCTTTTGTGTCAGCTCCACTGAAGCAGGTAATT
>JAQQPU010009813.1:12508-31708 GCA_029168905.1 Artemia sp. Kazakhstan ARC1039 | reverse complement strand
TCATGCTCCCACTGATTATGTAAATCAAGTTCTCGGAAATCCACTTCCCCCTCAAGTCCTAGATCAACACATCTCTCCTCCGTGAATGCGCATGTGCAAACGTCGCCCTGGAGTCGTTACACCTAGACAAACAACACCAAATAAATCGACCTTGACCCCATTAGACTCGATCAATAATCCTTGAATAAATTATATCCCGTCAGCGTTAGACTTTATTGTAGATGGCAGCACTTTGTTCTCGTGGTACCTCCTGATAGCTTCCTACTCACGCGGCAGGCTTCTATATATAGATTTTCACTGTCGCTTCTCTTCTAATCGGAGACAATTTGAGTCTTTTCTTGACGTCATGACGTCCAAATGGATCGAAATTAGAACTTGTGCCTTTGTATAATTACATTTTTGTTTTTAATGGACCTTTAACTTTTGCCTCGGCATGTATTTTGTCATTAAGCCAAGACATATCGCCGAACCTTTGTTTCTTTCAATTGTTCAGGGGGTCGAACAAAAACTTCTTTTTCTTCCAACGATTTATCTAGTCCAAATTTTTTATTTTACAAGGTATGGAAGGCATTGACAACCACCTTTGTTTCTTTTAGTTGTTCAGATGGTGAGACAAAAACTTCTTTTGCTTTGACTTGTCTTATGTCATTATGAAAGACGTGTCGCCGAACCTTTGTTTCTTTTACTTGTTTAGGTGGTGGGATAAAAACTTTTTTCTTCGAACGATTTATCTAGTCCAGGTTTTGGATTTTTCAAGGCGTGGTAGGCATTGACGAACACCTTTTTTACTTTTAATTATTGAGGTGGTGGGACAAAAACTTCATCTTTTGCCTTGGCTTGTCTTTTGTCATTATGAAAGACATATCGCCGAACCTTTGTTTGTTTTAATTGTTCCGGTGGTGGAACAAACACTTATTTTTCTTCCAACGATTTATCCAGTCTATATTTTTGATTTTCAAAGGTATGGTAGGTATTGATGACCTTATCCATGTCGAAACCCAGGACCCAATCATCATCGCTCTCATTTTCAATTTCCTTGCTTTGTTACACCTCAGCTTATGTTTCGTCATTATCAAATACATATCGCCAAACCTTTTTTTTAATAAGTGTATGGTAGGCATTGGTGACCTTATCCATGTCAAAATCCCAAACCCAATCATCCTCTCTATCATTTTCAATTTTGACACGTTTTGTTCTCACTGTCCAGGTTGAGTTTCATTGATTTGTTGCTCTTCATTTTCATTTTTGACTCCCTCATTTGTTTGGTGTCGTATGTCTTCTAACTGTGATTGTCTTTGCTCTTCATTTTCATTTTTAACACGCTCTAACTGTCGTTTTCGTATATCTTCTAACCATCTGTATCTTTGCTTTTCATTTCAATTTTTGACACGTTTTTGGATTTTCATTACTTTAGAAAATTTAGCAATGACCTTTGCTTTAGCTATCCGAGTTGGTGTTGTCGCAATTGATTGTCCAGAATGTTGAATTTCACATCTTATCACGTTTGATAGTTCAGGTGTTTGTTCCAAAGAATTATTATATATTGTAACTTATTTATGTTATGCATGACATCATATAAGAAAATACTTACATGATGCCATATATGATGTCATTAGAAATGGTTACATGATGTACTAACATAGTACGTGGCGTCATTTGCAAAAACCGAAATTCAGGCTCTTAACGATTTTTCTCAGACTTCTGACCTATCTAGAACATTTTTTTTTTAGGCGAGAATATCCCAAGATACCAATTTCACCGAAAAAATGTGGAGCCGTTTTCGAGAAACAGAATAAATATATACATACACAATTATTGCTCACATATAAAGATAGTATAATACTTGAAATACGAAGTCATTCAACTAAATCTTCTAACCTGCCCATGAACTTGCAAAGGCAAAAATGTTTAAATGTTTTCCCGCCAAAATCTTCTATGATCCAGTTGATCTTCTGTCTTAGTAGGAAGATTCATAAGTATGTTCAGCATTAAAATAAAAAATAACAATTAAAGTTCGACGTAGTATTAAATCTCATCTTAAAGTAAATGGTCAGCTGTACCTAAGCCTAAACTATTTTTGGGCTTAGCATAAACAAAAGAGTGTTAATTCCTTTGAACATTTAACGTTTTTTCATAATTCGAGATAAATCTTATCAAAACAGGGTTGATTTCCTGAATAAATTGCTTATTAAAGAAGTCCCAATTGCTCGAGGTGCCCCTTCTAGGGTTAGGATGGCAGAAAAAAAGTAGTTATTAAAATCAAAACAATAGCCTATAAAATATTTTTGGAACTTTTTCAGTATTTTTCCTGGGTTAGAACAACAATACCTTTTTTGCTTTTGTGACAGCACTATAACTTTTATTCTTAGTTATTGAGGGGGATGGGGTATAGGAACTAAAACAACGAATTTCTGTTCCCAAATTTCATCTGTCTATATCATTGACTCATGCTTTCTTAGCAAAAGGGTCTATGCAAGTAATTAGAGCATCAAAACACGTTGGATTTACCATCATGCTATCTACGTTACTTCATTGATTTTCATCAGCATCGAAACTAGTGATCTGTATCTTCAAATTTAGGAACCTTTAAATTTCTTGGGTAACAAAATTAGCATACTACTTTATATCCAAAGAGGCAAGACCCAGCCCAAGGTATCTAAGAACGAACTTTAGTTTATCATGTTTTGGACCTCTGTTTTAACACTAATTCAGGAATTTTTGGCGTGGTAGATACGAATTGGATCACTTTTAAAACACATTGTGTTCTATCTCAACGGTGGGGCATGTAAGATTTCGATGCCAACCTTTAAAACATATGTTTTTTCATAAATGTATTTTCATAAGAAAAGCTTTTTTTACATTTTTAAATAAACGTAGTTAATGTTTTTTCATAAAAAATTCAAATGAAAAAGTAAAAAACAAGAATTAAGATCCAAGTAAGCCTATTTGGGCAGAAAGGTATGCATAACTGTCTTGAAATATTCTCGTAGCTACAACATAATCAGCGTCTCAAAAAAAGAAAAAAAAGAATAACAGCACCATTCACTCGCAGCTTCAATATTCTGATGAGCTATAAAACTGATTTCAAAACTTTATATAAAACTGATTTACACAAAATCATAAACTTACAAATAAAATGGCATACGGCCTACTTAGGTATGGCTATAATTTATATATTTTTTTCTAGGACCCCGAAGCTACGATTGGCCAAAGAGTTGGATTTAGTGATATCGATCTTATCAAAGTGAATGCCATGTACAACTGCTGAAGATTATTTCTTCAACTTACTTTTTTGATCATACTTTTAAAATATACATTTTTTTTTTTACACAAAACATGTTTCTACAGAGATCGAATGTTTTGCAAAAAGAATTTATTTGTGTCTCATGAACTGAAATATAATTAAAATGGCTAATGAAACCTTTTCATATTGAATAAAAGACAAAATTTTAAAAATGAGATTAAAGAGCCCCCTTTTAAATTAAATCGAAAAAAACTTTATCCTGAATATTAGGGAGTCAATTTTCCACTCCCCTCTCTTCCTCAGCTATTTGCACTAAAGACTGCCAGTCCTTTATTGCTGGACAACCTTTTGTTTGTATTTTAAAGAAAGTGCTAAAACAAGAAAAATGAAGCTTTTGGAAATCAGCCTATATGACAATTAGTAATAGCCTCGGTTAAGGTTCCATTAACCTAACTCAATTATTTTCTTTTTAATGTTCTTTAAAAGTCCTCTGAAAATTTATTATTCACCCTAATTTCAAAATGATCCTATCTTGAAGATTAACCATTTGGCAGACTGTTTACTACTCCTTGACGACATACAAGACCACTTCCATGCTTAAAGATATATAAAAAAAGGCTTTGAAAAAATCAGATCCAGAAGGTACTATTTAGTTGCCTATTAGAGTTTTGAATTAACTCGTTATACGTAGATATTCCATTTGAATACATGCAGGCTAGTATGCAATTGTGATTACAGCAATTGCATTTCAACAGACAATTAAATATGGAAACATGTGGTATATATCTATCTTTACCGTCTGATTTCTCTCCTATAAGCAAATAAAACAGTAGTTGCCAACCTCACTAAGTACCTCTATGATACAATATCCTCCTACAATTCTGAACAAAAAACTCACTCTCCCATAAATACCACCTCTGGAGCAATTCTGCCTATTAAATCCAGTCCTTCCCTCTACATTAAATAAAAAAAAACAAGTTTTTGTTTACTGAAAGTAAAGAGCAACATAAAAACTTAAGCCAAACGGAATTTCTCTTCCGTTTGCTCCGTTTTGTCTTCGTGCTAAAGTTTTCAAGTATTTTAAGAAAGGTTGTTATTCTACTTAAACGGCCCTTGTTTTTCAGGATTTTTTTTTAGGAATTGGGACAAAAATTCAAGCTTTACCGTGAAGACCGATGCATTGAGAAGAGGTCGGCTCTCCTAATATTTGGAAAAATTTCTGTTCGTTTTAAGTTTTAATACTGTTTCTTACTTTCAATTGAGAAACTTGTGTTTATATTTAATTCCTGAACGTTTTTCAAATTATGCCAGAAATCCTTTCTCCGTGGAAAATATTTCCCGAAAATCCCCCTCCCTTCAATGAGAAGTTTTTCCAACGGAAGATTCTCCATGAGAAATTTCTTCCGCAGAAAATACCCCCCCCCCTACAGGGGAAAATCTCCCGGAAAATTCCAGCCCTGCTGAAAATTTCCCTGGACAATTCCCTCGAGCACCTCTACATGTGAAATTGAGTAGCCAATGAGAAATTAATAGATGTTTATGGGGGTTCACCCCCAGAGACTCCCACCACATGGAGAATACTTCCCGTGGAAAATCTCCCCTGTAGATAAAACTTACAGCCCTTTCCCCAGAGGCTGTGGGGTTATGTCATCCCCTGAGGAATAGGTATGGGACATTGCAAGCATGCTGAACAAAATGGCTGTCTCAAAATACTGACCGAATGACTTTGAGAAAAAAACAGCGAAGGAAGGGACTAGTTGCCCTCGTATGTTTTTGGTCCCTTAAAAAGGACACCAGGAATTCAATTTAAAACAAACAAATGAACCAATACACACACAACTCTAATCTTCCTTCTGGGATTAAACACAAAATTCCACAATTTGTAGATAAGAGCTTGAAACCTCTACAGTAGAGTTCTCGGATATGTTGAATCTGAGGGCGTGATTAATTAAGATGGCTTGAGATTTTGGGGATATTTCCCTTTTTTTTACGAAAATCAGACAAATTTACTCAGGCTCATTACTTTTGATAGGTAACATTAAACTTAACGAATTTTATATATCTGGAATCAGCATAAAAAGTTCTTTTGATGGATGAATTATTATCAAAGTTGTGTTATTTTAAAGCTTCAGTTTGAGACAAATGTGGTTCCATTGATTCTTGACATCCACTTTTTTATTTTTTGAACGACAATTCAGTTTTCTTTTTAGTAAACGAGCTCAAAATTTTTCTTTAACAAAGAGTTAAAACGAAATATAATACAGTAAGATACTTATAATGAAAAGTTTGATCAATATTATCAAACAGTTCGTGGTAACGAACTGTAAGTAAGGAGCGAACCGGCCCAATGGTAACCGAAACTCTAGAAAACGGGATTTTGAGATCAATAGTTACATCAAAAGAATCAAATTTTAATTCTGATAACAAATATATAAGTTTCATCAAGGTTAGTCCTACCGATCAAAAGCTACCTGTCTGAGAAAATTTGGCTGATTTTGAAAAAAGGGGAAAAGACCCCCTAAAAGCTATATAACCTTAATGAAAATTACACCATCATATTCAGCGTATCAGAGAACCTTACTGTACAGGTTTCAAGCTCCTATCTACAAAAATGTGGAATTTTGCATTTTTTGCCACAAGAAGGATCACGGATGCGTGTTTATTTGTTTGTTGTTTTTCCCCCCAGGGGTGATTATATCGACCAAATGGTCCTAAAATATCGTGAGAGGGCTCATGGAACGGGAATTAAAAGTTCTAGTGCCTTTTTTAAGTGCAAAAAAAATGAAGGCAACTAGGCCCCCTCCCACGCTCATTTTTTCCCAAAATCACCCAATCAAAATTTTGAGATAGCCATTTTGTTCAGCATGGTCGAAAATATGATAAATATGTTTTTTAGGATGACTTAATCCCTCGAAGTCCTCAGGAGGAGGGCTGAAAGCTATGAACTTTACCCAATGTTAACATATAGTATTGGTTATTGGGAAGTATACAGACGTTTTCAGGGGGGATTTTTTCTGGTAGTGGGGGTGGGAAGGGGCCGGGGGTTACATGTAAGGATCTTTCCATGAAGGAAGTTTTCATGAGGGAAGGGACATTGCTGTGAAGGGGACGCCGGATTTCCCAGCATTATTTTAAAAAAGATCAGAAATTAAATAAAAAAAAAACATGTTTTTCAGCTGGAAGTAAGCAGCAACATCAAAACTTAAAACGAACAGAAAGTATTACATATATGATTGGGTTCACCCCCAAGTCAATACCTTGCATATTAAGCCAAAGATTTTTTAGTACTTTCATAAGAGCTATTTATTCTAATTAACGGCCTTTGTGATTAGGCGGTTATTTTTAAAGAATTGGAACAAAATTTGAACTTTAGCTTAAAGAAAAGGTATTGACAAGGGGGCAAAACCCCTAATATACGTATTAAAAATATAAGAACATAGAAGTTCGTTACATAAGTTAATTCGTAAGCTGCGTATATTTATTGCTAATAAAAACTTTCGTAAATAAAATTAAACAAGTTTCGAGAAAGCCATTTAACCAAATGAAAGTAAAATTAAAACACAAATTTTGTTTTGATTATTCATGTACGATGAGTCAAAATCAAAACCTGCATTAATTCAAAAACGTTCAAAAATTAAATAAATAAAAAACAAGCTTTTGTTAACTGAAAGTAAGGAACGACGTTAAAACTTAAAACGACCAGAAATTATTTCGTATATGAAAGTGAGTGTCCCTCCTCAACCTCTCGTTCTTTACGCTAAAGTTTGACTTTCTCACAACTCTTTTTTTTACTTTAGCGTAAAGAGCGAGGCGTTGAGGAGGGGACACCCCCTTTCATATACGGAATGATTTCTGGTCGTTTTAAGTTTTAACGTCGTTCCTTACTTTCAGTTTAAAAAAAAAACTTGTTTTCTTTTTTATTTAATCTACATTCAAGGAACGAAATATAGGTTGGGATGGCTCCAGCCCTATAGAAGGCCAAAAACTATTCAGATTTGCAATCCATTTATGCTGATAATCAAATAAAAAAAAGTTTTTTCAACTTAAAGTAAGGAGCAACATTAAAAATTAAAACTAACAGAAATTATTACGCATATGAGGGGTTTCTGCTCCTCGTCAATATCTCGTTCTTTGCGCTTAAGTTTGAATTTTATTCCAGTTCTGTAAGAATGAACGCTGAGTCACAAAGGCTGTTTAATTAGAATAAATAGCCCTTTTCAGAGTACTAAAAAAACTTTAGCGTAAAGAGGGAGGTATTGACAAGGGCAAATTCCCCTCATATACGTAATAAATTCTGTTCGGTTTAAGTTTTAATGTTGCTCTTTGCTTACATTCTTTGCTTAAAATTCTTCCATGGAAAGATTCTCCCACGTAACCACATGATGAAACTCATATATATTTGAAATCAGCAGAAAAATCTAATTCTTTTGATGTATCTATTGGTATCAAAATTCCATTTTTTTAGAGTTTCTATTACTACTGACACGGGTTAGTATTAAGCCGTGGTAACAGTTCGTTGCCACGAACTGTTTGATATTTCTCCTACCCATTATTACGCATATGAGGGGGTTCTGCTCCTCGTCAATATCTCGTTCTTTGCGCTTAAGTTTGAATTTTATTCCAGTTCTGTAAGAATGGACGCTGAGTCACAAAGGCCGTTTAATTAGAATAAATAGCTCTTTTGAGACTACTAAAAAAAACTTTAGCGTAAAGAGGGAGGTATTGACAAGGGGCAATTCCCCTCATATACGTAATAAATTCTGTTCGGTTTAAGTTTTAATGTTGCTCTTTGCTTACAGTTGAAAAAAACTTGTTTTTTATTTATTTTCTGCTCATTGTTTAAATGCTGGGAAATCCGGCACCCCCCTCATGGAAAATTACCTTCCCCCATGAAAGATTTTCATTGGCACTTTACTGAAAACAGAAATATTTCAAACTTTTCTCTTTTATAACTCTAACAAATCCCCACCAGCTAATACTTCCAGGAATATATATCATTACTTATTGAAAGTCAGTCTACTTTCATTTGCTCTTTTCAGTAATCTTCGTTATTAATTTGATTTTATTTCTTCCTTTTTTGACTTTATGACAAATAAAAGCACTCTTCTCGAAATAAAGTGTTTTCAGTAAAGTTCAAATGAAGCTCTTAAAATGATGTACTTAACAATTTCTAATCACTTTTCCCATTTAGTTCAAAAGTATCAAGAAAAAGAAACAAAATAAAAGTCCAACAAAGACGAAAACCTATTTCATTAATTTTGTATTAGTACCAGCTATACTTTAGCGTCGCAAAGGATATTATCCTGTTTTTAATGGAAACGAAAATGAGAAAAGGATACTTGTTTTCTAAGCTGTAACCATTTAGGCTTTTAATATAACAACTAGCAGTAGGAAAACTTCTTCTTTGAACTTTTTAAAGATTGGTTAAAGGCAAGTGTATAATGGTTTTTGGGTGGAAAAATAAAATGTGTATTTAATTGGAGTAGATATGATATAATTAATTATACCACCTCCATAGAAAATTAATTATACGGCCCCATACAGAATTAATTAAATCGCTGCAACATATTTTTCACAGAGAGTGAATTCCAGGCACTTTTGAGAATCTATGACCTCTAGCAAGGCCAGGCACTTTCGAGATCTGACAAACCCCGGTAATGACAATTTCCTAAAGCGCTTTTGAGCAGTAAAAAACCCTGAACAAACCCCGACAAGGTGATTTCCTTTCTTGGTGCTATTTCCAAACAGATTGCGTAATGATCTAAGATCTTCGATAAAGATTTTCTGATGATTTCAGAAATATTTGACTGATGTAGTCTTGATGCTATAACGAAACAAATCATTATGTGAATATAAAGTGGGATTTTAAGTGCTTTATATTATACAGCGTCGAGAATAGAATTTTAATATAGAAACCCAGAACAATCCTTAGAAGTCCAGGACAATCCCTAGAAATCAAGTAGTGAGGGGCTATGGATTTGACGACGCCCGTAGGGGTTAGACTATACTATTGGAGTTGCTACAAATTCTTCTTACAAAATACAAAATAGGTTTTGTGTTCTGTTTTACACAAAAAGGTCGATGAAAAGAAATCAAGTATCGAGGGGCTTATGAATTTGACGATGCCCGTAGTGAGTATACTATCGGAGCTACTTCAAAAAGTCGTATATATTTAAGACAATGATGCAAAGGTCCTTAGTCATCGATGACCCAACCTCTGAAGGCTCCAATATAATTTTTTCGATGCAATGATGCAATTTTTTGATTTTTTTTTTTTAACTTTTATATTTTATTTTTATATTTTTTAACATAAAACTTTTTTCAACTCTAATTTACATGTCTTAAAATGACAGCAAATATACTTAAAACAAAAAATCACATTTAATATTTATGGAATACAAAATGAGAATGATATAGATATGTTAGTCGTGATTTTTACAATTAGACAACTAATTTTTGTAGCAACACTTCCTCTTTTTGGACTGATTTTTTTGGAATTAGGTATTATATATTTTTTCTCTTCTTTGACAAAATTCAGAATTGAAGTGTAACTTTTTTTTTCTCTTCACTGAGAAAAGAACTTGAGAATAGAATTCTTCTTCTCTTCTTTGGAAGAGAACTTGAACTTTTCTTAACTTCTTTGAGAAAACTCAAAATTAAAGTGGGAATTTTTCTCTTCTTTGCGAAAAATTCAAAATCGAAGCATAAATTTTTTCTAACTTCTAAGGAAAAATTCAGAGTAGAACTTTTCTGGAAATTCTTTGGAAACTTCTCTGGAAAAATTCAGAACGGAACTGTACCTTATTCTTCTCTTCTTAGAGAAAATTTGGAAAAGAAATTGAACTTCTCTTGCCTTCTATAAGAAAACTCAGAATTAATGTGGAACTTTTTCTCTACTTGGGGAAAAATTCAGAATAGAACCGGAACTTTTCTTCACTTTTTTAGACAACTCCGAATTAAAGTTGAACTTTTTATATTCTTGGGGAAAAATTCAGAATTGAAGCATAACTTTTTCTATCTTCTACGGGAAATTTTTAAACAGAACTTTAAATTTTTTGCTCTTCCTAGGACAAATTCAGAATCGAAGTAAAACATTTTTCTCTTTTACGGAAAAATCCAGAACAGAACTAAAAATTTTTTTCAATTGCTTAGAAAAATTCAGAATCCAATTGTAACTTTTTTCTATTCTTGATGAAAATTTCAGAATCGCGGTATAACTTTTTCTATCTTCTACGGAAATATTTAGAACAGAGCGTAAAAATTTTTTCATGTCCTTGAGAAAATTCAGAACTGAAATGTAATTTTTTTCACTTCTTCGGAAAAATTTAGATTTGAATTGTGAATTCAGAATTATTGTGGGTTAAAAATTCAGAATCGAAGTATACTTTTTATATCTTCTAAGGAACAATTTAGAACAGAACGTTAAATTTTTTCTCGTCTTTCAGAAATTTCAGAACTGTAGTGTAACTTTTTTCACTTCTTTGGAAATATTTAGAATTGAACTGTACTTTTTTCTTTTCTTTGAGAAAATTTAGACGAGAACATGAACTTTTCTTTACTTTTATAAGAAAACTCAGAATTAAGGTGGAACATTTTCTCTTCTTGGGGAACAAACCAGAAGAGAACCTGAACTTTTTTTCATTTCTTTCACAAAACTCAGAATTAAAATGAAACTTTTTTATCTTCATGGGGAAAAAGCTCAGAAGATAACTAGATCTTTTCTTGACTTCTTTGAGAAAACACAGAACTAAAGTGGAATTTTTTTTCTTGGGGAAAAAATTCAAAATCGAAGTCAAACTTTTTTCTCTTCTATGGAAATGTTCACAGCAGAACTTAATTTTTTCAATTGTTTGGAAAAATTCAGAATTGAGCTGCAACTTTTTTTTCTGCTTGGGGCAAAAATTCAGAATCGAAGTATAAATTTTTATATCTTCTATGGAAAAGTTTATAACAGAGCTTTAAATTTTTTTTTCTCGTCTTTGAGAAAATTCAGAACTGAAATGTAACTTTTTCACTTCTTGGGAAAAAATAAGAATGAAATTGTACTTTTTTCTCTATTTTGACAAAATTTTGACGAGAACTTGAGCTTTTCCTCACTTCTGTAAGAAAACTGAGAATTAAGGTGGAACTTTTTCTTTTCTTGGGGAAAAAATCATTAGAGAACCTGAACCTTTCTTCACTTCTATGAGGAAACTCAAAATCAAAGTGGGACTTTTTTATCTTCAAGGGAAAAATCTCCGAAGATAACTTGATCTGTTCTCCACTTCTTTGAGAAAGCGCAGAATTAACGTGGAATTGTTTTCTCTTTTTTGGGAAAATTTAGAATCGCAGCATAAATTTTATATCTTTTATTGAAAAATTTAGAACATAACTTGAATTTTTTTGTTCTCTTCATTGAGAAAATTCAGAATTGAAGCGTAACTTTTTTTTTCTCTTCATTGAGAAAATGTTTGAGAAGAGAACTCTTCTTCTCTTCTTCAGAAGAGAACTTTAACTTCTCTTCACTTATTTGAGAAAAGTCAGAATAAAAGTGGAACTTTTTTTCCTCTTAGGGAAAAGTTCCGAATCGAAGTATCACTTTTTCTATCTTGGACAGACAAATTCAAAACAGAACTTGAAATTATTTTCTCTTCTTTCAGAAAATTCAGAGCTGAAGTGGAACTTATTTCCCTTCTTTGGAAAAATTCAGAATTGAACTTTAACTCCTTTTTCTCCTTTTTGGGAAAGAACCTGAACTTTTCTTCACTTCTTTGAGAAAATTCAAAAATAAAGTCGAACTCTTTCTCTTCTTGGGAAAAATTCAGAAAATAACTTGAACTTTTCTTCACTTCTTTGATAAAATTCTCAATTGAAGTCTAGTTTTTCCTATTCTTGGGTAAAATTTACGGAAAAATTCAGAACAGAATTAGAAATTTTTTTTCTCTTCTTTGAGAAAATTCAGAACAGAAATTGAATTTTTTCTCTTCCTAGGACAAATTCAGAATCGAAGATGACTTTTTCTCTTTTACGGAGAGGTTCAGAACATAACTTAATTTTTTTTCTCGTGTTTGGAAATATTAAGAATTGAACTGAACTTTCTTCGCTTCTTGTGGAAAAATTCAGAAGGGAACTTGATCTTTTCTTTACTTCTTTGAGAAAACTCAGAATTAAAGTGAAACTTTTCTCTTCTTTGGAAAAAATCAGAATCAAAGTATATACTTATCTATCTTCTACGGAATATTTAGAAAAGAATTTTAAATTTTTGGTCGTCTTTGAGAAAATTCAGAACTGAAGTGTAACTTTCTTCACTTTAAAAAGAAATTAATACTGATCTTTAACTTTTTCTCTTCTTTGAAAAAATTCAGAGAATCAATTTTTCTCTTCTTGGGGAAAAATTCAGAATCGAAATATAATTTTTATATCTTCTACGGAAAAAAGAACATAATTTTAATTTTTTCTCGTCTTTGAGAAAATTCAAAACTAAAGTCTAAATGTTTTCACTTCTTTAAAAAAACTTAGAACTGATCTGTAACTTTTTCTCTTCTTTGAGAAAACTCAGAAGAAAACTTTTTCTCTTCTTGGGGAAAAATTTAGAATAGGAGTATAACTTTTTTCTATCTTCTACGGAAAAACTCAGTGCCGAACTTGAAATGCATTTCCCTTCTTTGAGAAAATTCAGAACTGAAGTAAAGCTTATTTTTCTTCTTTGGAAAAATTCAAAATTAAACTGTAACTTTTTTTTCTCTTCTTCAGAAAATTCAGATGAGAACTTGAACTTTTCATTATCTCTATGAGAAAACTCAGAATTAAGGTGGAACTTTTAACTTCTTTGGGAAAAATACATAATCGAAGCATAGCCTTTTCTACCTTCTACGGAAAATTTTTTAACAGATCTTGACAGTTTTCTCTCCCTAGGACAAATTTAGAATCGAAATATATTTTTTTTACGGGAAAATTCAGAGCAGAACTTTAATTTTTTTAAATTGTTTGGAACTATTAAGAATTGAACTGTAACTTTTTTCTCTTCTTGGGGAAAAAATTCAGAATCGAAGTATAAATTTTTCTATCTTTCATGTGAAAAATTAGAACAGAACTTTTTTTTCTCGACTTTGAGAAAATCCAGAACTGAAGTGTAACTTTTTTCACTTTTTTTGAAAAATTTAGAACTGAAATATATCTTTTTTCTCTTCCTTGAAAAAATTCAGACGAGAACTTGAATTTTTCCTCTCTTCTTTGAGAATACTCAGAATTTAACTTGTACTTTTTCTTGGGGGAAAATTTAGAAGAAAAGTACAAATTTTTCTATCTTCTACGGATAATCAAAATAAAACATTTTTTCTCTGGTTTGAGAAAATTCAGAACTGAAATGGAGCTTTTTTCACTTCTTTGAGAAAACTCAGAATTAAAGTGGAACTTATTCGATTCTTGGAGGATAAATTTATATTAAAAGTATAAATTGTTCTATATTGTACGGTAAAATTCAGAACAGAAATTAAAATTTGTCTCGTCTTTGAGAAACTTCTGAACTGAAGTGAAATATATTCCTCTTTTTTGGAATAATTCAGAATCGAAGTATAATTCTTTTCTATCTTCTACGAAAAATTTAGAACAGAACTTGAAACTATTTTCTCTTCTTTGAATAAAATCTGAGCTGAAGTGGAACTTATTTCCCTTCTTTGGAAAAATTCAGAATTGAACTGTAACTTCTTTTTTCCTTTTTGGGAAAATTCGGAAGAGAACTTGAAACTATCTTCACTTCTATGAGAAAATTTAGAATCAAAGTGGAACTTTCTCTCTTTTTGGGGTAAAATTAAAAAAAGAACTTGAACTTTTCTTCACTTCTTTAGGAAAACTCAGAATTCAAGTAGATTTTTTTTCTTTATGGGTAAACTTTAGAATATCAGTATAACTCTTCTATCTTTTACGGAAAAACTCAGAACAGAACTGGAAATGTTTTCTCTTCTTTAAGAAAATGCAGAACGTAAGTGGAACTTATTTCTCTTCTTTGAAAAAGTTCAGAAATGAACTGAAACTTCTTTTTCTCCCCTTTGAGAAAATTCCTAAGAGAACCTAAACTTTTCTCCACTTCATTGAAAATATTTAGAAATAAAGTGGAACTTTTTCTGTTCTTGGGAAAAAATCAGAAGAAAACTTGAACTTCTCTCCAAATGTTTTAGAAAATTCAGAAGTAGATTTTTTCTCTTCTATGGGAAAATTAAGAATCGCAGTATAAGTTTTCTGTCTTTTACGTAAAAATTCAGAATAGAACTTGAAATTTTTTTCTCTTCATTGAAAAAATAAAAAATTTAAGTGTAACTTTTCTTTATACTCTTCATTGAGAAAATAAACTGAGAAGCGAACTCTTTTTCTCTTCTTCTGAAGAAAACTTAAACTTTTCTTCAATTTTTGAGAAAACTCAGAATTAGTGTGGAACTTTTTCTCATCTTGGGGAAAATTCAGAAGATAACTTGAAATTTTTTCTCTTCTTTGACAAAATTAATAAAAGAACCTGAACTTTTCTTCAGTTCTTTGAGAAAATTCAAAATTAAATTGAAACCTTTCTTTTTTGGAGAAAAACTCAGATGAGAATCTGAACCTTTTCTTCACTTCTTTGATAAAACTCAAAATTAAAGTGGATCTTATTTCTCTTCTTGGGGAAAAAGTTCAGATGAGAACTTGATCTTTTCTTCACTTCTTTGAGAAAATTCAGAATTAAAGTATATTTTCTTCTCTTCTTGAGGAACAAATTAGAATCGAAGTATAACTTTTCCGTCTTCTGCGGAAAAATTCAGAACAGAACTTGAAATTTTTTTATGTTCTTTGAGAAAATTCAGAACAAAACTTGAAATTGTTGTCTCTTTCTACGACAAATTAAGAATCGAAATATAACTTTTTTTCTCTTCTACAGAAAAGTTCAGACCAGAGCTGATTTCTCTTGTTTGGAAAAATTAAGAAGTGAACTGTAACTTTTTTTTTATTTCTGGGGAAAAATCCAGAAGAGAACTTGAACTGTTCTTTACTTCTTTGAGAAAACTCAGAATTAAATTAGAACTTCTTTCTTCTTGGGGGAAAATACATAATCAAAGTATAACTTTTTCTATCTTCTAGGGAATATTTGGAACAGAACTTTAATTTTTTTTCGTCTTTGAGAAAATTCAGAACTGAAGTGCAACTTTTTTACTGCATTGTAAAAATTTAGAACTGTACAGTAAATTTTTTCTCTTTTTTGAGAAAACTCAGAAGAGAAATTGAACTTCTCTTCACTTCTTTAAGTAAAATCAGAATTCAAGTGGATCTTTTCCTCTTCTTGGAGAAAAATTCAGAAGAGAACTTGAAATTTTTTTCACTTCTTTAAGAAAACTAAGAATTAAAGTGGTACTTTTTCTCTTCTTGGGGAAATAGTCAGAAGAGAAGTATAGCTTTTTCTATCTTCTACTGAAAAAATCAGAGCAGAAAGTGAAATGTGTTTCTCTTCTTTGAGAAAATTCAGCACTGAAGTAGAGCTTATTTCTCTTCTTTGGAAAAATTCAGAATTCAACCGTAACTTTTTTTCTCTTCTTCAGAAAATTCAGATAAGAACTTGAACTTTTATTCATCTCTATGAGAAAACTCATAATTAAGGTTGATTTTTTAACCTTTTGGGGACAAATACATAATCGAAGCATAGCTTTTTCTACCTTTTACGGAAAAATTTTTAAAAGATCTTGAAAGTTGTCTCTTCTTAGGACAAATTTAGAATCGAAATATACATTTTTTTTCTTTTACAGAAAACTTCAGAGCAGAACTTAAATTTTTTAAATTGTTTGGAACTATTAAGAATTGAACTGTAACTTTTTTTCTTCTTGGGAAAAAATTCAGAATCGAAGTATAGCTTTTTCTTATCTTCTATGTGAAAAATTAGAACAGAACTTTATATTTTTTTGTCTCGACTTTGAGAAAATCCAGAAATGAAGTGTAACTTTTCTCGCTTCTTTGGAAAAATTTAGAACTGAAGTTTATCTCAGACGAGAACTTGAATTTTTCTTCTCTTCTTTGAGAAAATTCAGAACTTAAGTGGAACTTATTTCCCTTCTTTGGGAAAATTCAGAATTGAACTTTAACTTCTTTTTCTCCTGTTTGGGAAAGAACCTGAACGTTTCTTCACTTCTTTGAGAAAATTCAAAATTAAAGTGGAACTCTTTCTCTTATTGGGAAAAATTCAGAAAAGAACTTGAAATTTTTCTCTTCTTTGAGAAAATTCAGAAAATATAATTATAAAATTTACAATAGAAATATATTTTTTTTTCTTTTATGGGAAAATTCAGAGCAGAACTTAAATTTTTTAAATTGTTTGGAACTATTAAGAATTGAACTGTAACATTTTTCTCTTCTTGGGGAAAATATTCGGAATCAAAGTATAGCTTTTTCTATCATCTATGAGAAAAATTAGAACAGAACTTTATATTTTTTTCTCAACTTTGAGAAAATCCAGAACTGAAGTGTAAATTTTCTCCCTTCTTTCGAAAAATTTAGAACTGAAATGTATTTCAGACGAGAACTTGAGTTTTTCTTCTCTTCTTTGAGAAAATTCAGAACTGAAGTGGAACTTATTTTCCTTCTTTGGGAAAATTCAGAATTGAAATTTAACTTCTTTTTCTCCTGTTTGGGAAAGAACCTGAACTTTTCTTCACTTCTTTGAGAAAATTCAAAATTAAAGTGGAGCTCTTTCTCTAATTGGGCAAAATTCAGAAAAAAACTTGAACTTTTCTTCACCTCCTTGATAAAATTCTGAATTGAAGTAGAGGTTTAACTATTCTTGGAAGAAATTTAGAATCGAAATATAACTTTTCTTTCTTCTACGGAAAAATTCAGAACAGAATTGGAAATTTTTTTTTCTCTTCTTTGAGAAAATTCAGAAAATATAATTATAAAATTTAGAACCGAAATATAATTTTTTTCTTTTATGGGAAAATTCAGAGCAGAACTTAAATTTTTTAAATTGTTTGGAACTATTAAGAATTGAACTGTAACTTTTTTCTCTTCTTGGGGAAAATATTCGGAATCGAAGTATAGCTTTTTCTATCTTTTTTGTGAAAAATTAGAACTTTTTTTTCTCGACTTTGAGAAAATCCAGAACTGATGTGTAACTTTTCTCACTTTTTTGGAAAAATTTAGAAATGAAATATATCTTTTTTCTCTTCTTTGAAAAAATTAAGACGAGAACTTGAATTTTTCTTCTCTTCTTTGAGAATACTCAGAATTTAAGTTGTACTTTTTCTCTTCTTTCGGGAAAATTTAGAAGAGAAGTACAAATTTTTCTATCTTCTACGGATAGTCAGAATAAAACTTAACATTTTTTTCTCAGGTTTGAGAAAAATCAAAACTGAAATGGAGCTTTTTTCACTTGTTTGACAAAACTCAGAATTAAAGGAGAACTTATTCTATTCTTGGAGGATAAATTCATATTAAAAGTATAAATTGATCTATCTTGTACGGTAAAATTCAGAACAGAAATTAAAATTTGTCTCGTCTTTGAGAAACTTCAGAATTGAAGTGAAACATTTTCTCTTCTTTTGGAAAATTCAGAATCGAAGTATAATTCTTTTCTATCTTTTACAGAAAATTGAAAACAGAACTTCAAACTATTTTCTCTTATTTGAAAAAATTCTGAGTTGAAATGGAACTTATTTCCCTTCTTTGGAAAAATTCAGAATTGAAATGTAACTTCTTTTTTCCTTCTTGGGAAAATTCGGAAGAGAATTTGAACTTATCTTCACTTCTATGAGAAAACTTAGAATCAAAGTAGAACTTTCTCTCTTTTTGGGGTAAAATTCAAAAAAGAACTTGAACTTTTCTTCACTTCTTGAAAATTAAGAATTAAAGTAGAGTTTTTCTCTTCTATGGGAAAATTAAGAATCACAGTATAAGTTTTCTGTCTTTTACGGAAGAATTCAAAACAGAACTTGAAATTCGTTTTCTCTTCATTAAGAAAATTAAGAATTTAAGTGTAGCTTTTTTTTATACTCTTCATTGAGAAAAAAAAACTTTACTTCATTTTTTTGATACAACTCAGAATTAGTGTGGAACTTTTTCTCTTCTTGGGGAAAAATTCAGAAAATAACTTGACATTTTTTTTCTTCTTTGACAATTCAGAAAAGAACCTCAACTTTTTTTCATTTCTTTGAGAAAATTCAGAATTAAATTGGAACTTTTTCTCTTTTTGGGAAAAGCTCAGATGAGAACCTCAACCTTTTTTCACTTGTTAGAGAAATATCAGAATTAATGTAGATTTTCTTCCCTTCTTGGGGAAAAAATTAGAATCGAAGTATAACTTTTCTGTCTTCTGCGGAAAAATTCAGAACAGAACATAAATTTTTTTCTGTTCTTTGAGAAAATGCAGAACAGAACTTGGGAATTGTTTTCTCTTTTTATGACAAATTAAGAATCAAAATAAAACTTTTTTCTCTTCTACAGAAAAGTTCAGACCAGAGCTGATTTCTCTTGTTTGGAAAAATTCAAAATTGAACTGTAACTTTTTTCTATTCTTGGAGAAACATCAAGAAGAGAAATCGAACTGTTCTTTAGTTCTTTGAGAAAACTCAGAATTAAAGTAGAACTTTTCTCTTCTTGGGGGAAAATACAGAATCGAAGTATAACTTCTTTTATCTTCTAGGGAGTATTTGGAACAGAACTTTTAATTTTTTTCATCTTTGAGAAAATAAAGAACTGAAGTGTAACTTTTTTGACTGCATTGGAAAAATTTAGAACTGAACTGTAAATTTTTTCTCATCTTTGAGAAAATTCAGAAGAGAAATTGAACTTCTCTTCTCTTCTTTAAGGAAACTCAGAATTGAAGTGGAAATTTTTCTCTTCTCGGAGAAAAACTCAGAAAAAAACTTGAACTTTTCTTCACTTCTTTGAGAAAACTCAGAATTAAAGTGGTACTTTTTCGCTTCTTGGGGAAATATTCAGAAGAGAAGTATAGCTTTTTCTATCTT
>JAQQPU010009812.1:18939-31716 GCA_029168905.1 Artemia sp. Kazakhstan ARC1039 | reverse complement strand
CTAGTCTTGGCTCGTAGACTCATCTTCCTATTCTTTCGAACTTTTTTCAATTGTGAAGAAAACCCTCTGGGCCTTGGTTATTCTATTTTTTACATCTTCACTGCACCCCTCATATCTACTAATAATTATATTTAGGTAAGTGAAGCTATCCACTTGATTGATCTCGTCGTTATTCAACACCACCTCTTCACCTTCATTTATTCCTAGTCTTTGTGACGAAGTCTTCTTAACATAAATTTTCGAATCTATTCTTGCACCATGAATTCCCAAAAACTCTAAAAGTACATTTATTGTGCTAACATTTTTATTTAGGACACTCAAATCAACCGCATAATCTAGGTCTAGGAGAGTTTTACTTTCACTTACCAAACTATCAGTAACAAAGGTCTTATTATTTTTTAATCCTTTTACTATTGTATATAAGTCTTCTTCACAAAATAAATGTCATAAACTTTTTCATTCTTCTTTATATAATTTCCTGACACTTTATCACGGTATAACACGTTTTTGAAATGTCCGCCCTTGTTTTCTATAACACTTTCCTTATTAGCGATTGAGATCCCGTTTCTATTCTTAACTGAGACAAGTTCAGACTGACTACATCCTCTCAATTTAGTAACATACTATTGTAATGTTTTGTTATTATGCCGCCTGGATGCATCTTCCAGATCCTTGGTGATTGATTCATGCCCCGTTTCATACCTTCTTAATTCATGTCTCAATGCCTTCTCTACTCCCCTTACATTTTCTTATTCTCATATGATCCGTCACTCGAATACTTTTTGTACAAACCATTCCTCTTTTCTGCAAAGTCTTAAGTGTTTTTTACTAACATTCCTAGCTGCATTTCTAACTTTCCTCCTTAAAATACCATCTATTACTTTGCAAACTATTTTCATAGAATTATTATATTCATGTTCTATATTGTCAAGTTTTCAACTCTGAAGTTTCATCCTGTCAGTCTTCGATTTAAAATAACATAACCATCATGCGTGCACCACGTTAACTCACCGGTCATTTTATGACCATTAATTAAAAAATGACTTTCAGAAAAAGAAGCTTTTCAAAGAAAAGTAAAGAGCGATACCAAACAATTCGTGGTAACGAACTGTAAGTAAGGAGCGACCCGACTCAATAGTAACCAAAACTCTAAAACTGAGTTTTGAAACCAATAGATACACCAAAAGAAATATATTTTTATGCTGATTTCAAATATATAAGTTTAATCAAGTTTAGTCTTACCCATCCAAAAGTTAAGAGCCTGTGAAAATTTGCCTTATTTTCGAAAAAAGGGGGAAACACCCCCTAAAAGTCATAAAATCTTAATGAAAATCACATCATCGAATTCAGCGTATCAGTAAACCCTAGAGTTAGACCCCGGCGCCGCGCCGATGAGGGAAGACCGGCGGCGGCGGGGCCAAAAATAGCGCGCCACGCCGTGCCGCCGATAAGAGGTCGGTGGCGCGTCACCGGCGTGATCAATGTTGACCGCAAACATTAATGTTTTCATCAGTCTTTCTCAAATCACAGCTTAAATTTACAACAGATTCAAGCCTATTCATTAGTTCAAAAATTCACAAGTCGCTGGCTGGAAACTGGTCTTCTTCGTTATTCATCAAGAGAAGTAGAAATCTGGTAGAAACGAAATGGCTGTGACGTTTCAGAACCCTTGCATAATACGAGTAGTTGAAGTATCTATTAGCTATGTATTCTTAACATAAATAATTATCAAAATTAGAAGTTTTTTACTGCTAATTTTTTACTGCATTACTGCATACAAAACTTCAAATACCGTATCACAAAATTCGTCAGTTATCTGGGTAAAAACTTTGAATATAACTTTGAACTTAGAAGCTTAATTTTTTCATAATGCCCTTTGTCTATATCTGTTTTGTCACCTTTAAACCAGTCGAAATGGGCGACTTTGATATTGATTGTTTTTTTTTGTTTTGCTCTTTTGGATTCCTAAAAAGCCTTCTTGTATTAAAAACTGGTTTTTAATAACAATTGAAAAAAAATGCATTTTAAAGTTTTTTGGCTTCTTTATAGAATATATGTCATGTAGGCTAAGGCTGAACTGCTGCTTTTTTTGTTGCTTTTGGCTGCTCTTTTGGATATTATTCATTTTTTTCTTTTGGGGATTCATTCCAAATTATAAACTGATACATACCTAATATCAGTCAAATTATAAACTGCATCTAAAAGGAGTAAATTTATCAAATTGAAAAATACATGATAAACACTTCACATGAGTATATTTCAATTACAATGAAACAAAAAACACTTAATGGTTTATTCGGTATGAAGAAAAATGAAGTGCCAGCTATTTTCTTAGGTAAAAAATAAAAAGCTCATCCGTTTTAAGTGTAATTAAATGAAATAATATGCAGACTGAAGTGGCTCCAGGAAGATGTTGGGATTTTCATCCTAGTTCGTCACTTTTAATCCAAGCAAAATGTTAGGACACTTAGTATCAGTTATTGAGTTTAAGCTTTGATTTCCAACTGCTCACAAAAATTACCAAATTTAAGAAAGTCGCAACAATAAGTCACATGTGGTCAAAATACTCAAAGACTCTTCTTTGATCCGCACCCAGGCTCAAAGCTTCGGCTATGGTCATCCATGGAAATCTCCAAAGAGTTTCTTTTTAAAATAGCATTAAAGCGTAGTTTGGGGTATTTAGCCTTTTTATCTTTTCTTCAAAGCTTTGAAAAAAGTGTTAAAATATTCAAAATGTTACATTTGTTGTATTTGTGCATATTTTTGGTAATCATTTGGAGGGTGATCGAATTTTTTAAACCACCGTAGATACTTAAGAACGTTGCAACATCTAGTACCCTGAGGTCTTAAGACTGTCAAAGACTCCTCCTTGAACCTCCCAAATTGAAAGCTTTTATTATGAATCGGCCTTTTAATGTAACTTGGGCACTGGACAAAGGGCGCCATTGTCACTCGAGCGCAACTTTAGGTGGGGATGTCGATATCGCTTTCGTCACACCAATTCATTTTAGTTTGAATCTGCCTGGTACTTATGAATGAATGTTTTCAAATTAAACCCGTTTCATCAATCAAACAGTTCGTGGTAACGAACTGTAAGTAAGGAGCGACCCGGCTCAATGGTAACCGAAACTGTAGAAAACGGCATTTTGATACCAATAGATACATCAAAAGAATTAGATTTTAATGCTGATTTCAAATATATAAGTTTCATCAAGTTTAATTTTACCTCTCAAAAGTTACGCGCCTGAGAAAATTTGGCTGATATTTCGAAAAAAGGGGAAAAGACCCCCTAAAAGTTATAGAATCCTAATGAAAATCACACCATCATATTCAGCGTATCAGAAAACCCTACTGCGGAGGTTTCAAGCTCCTATCTACAAAAATGTGGAATTTTGCATTTTTTGCCCGATGAAAGATCATGGATGCGTGTTTATTTGTTTGTTTGTTTGGTTTTTTTTCCAGGGGTGATCGTATCGACCCAGTGGTCCTAGAATATCGTGGGAGGGCTCATTCAAACGGAAATTAAAAGTTCTAGTGCCCTTTTTTAAGTGACCAAAGAAAATGGAGGGCAACTAGGCCCCCTCCCACGCTAATTTTTTTTTCCAAAGTCACCCGATCAAAATTTTGAGATAGCCATTTTGTTCAGCATGGTCGAAAATATGATAACTATGTCTTTTAGGATGACTTAATCCCCCGAAGTCCCCGGGGGGAGGGCTGAAAGTTATGAACTTTACCCAATGTTAACATATAGTATTGGTTATTGGGAAGTATACAGACGTTTTCAGAGGGGATTTTTTCTGGTAGTGGGGGGGGAGTGGGTCAGGGGTTATGTGGGAGGATCTTACCATGAAGGAAGTTTTCATGGGAGAAGGGACATTGCTATGAAGGAGGCGTCGGATTTCCCAGCATTATTTAAAAAAAGATCAGAAATTATATATAAAAAAAACAAGTTTTTTAACCAAAAGTAAGGAGCAACATCAAAACTTAAAACGACAGAAAACAATACGTATATGATTGGGTTCATCCCCTAGTCAATACCTCGCTCTTTAAGCCAAAGATTATTTAGTACTTTCATTAAGAGCTATTTATTCTAATTAACGGCATTTGTGATTAAGGGGTCATTTTTAAAGAATTGGAGCAAAATTCGAACTTTAGCTTAAAGAGCAAGGTATTGACTAGGGGGCGAACCCTCTTATATACGTATTAAAAATATAAGAATATAGAGGCTCGTTACGTAAGTTAATTCGTAAGTTACGTATATTTATTACTAATAAAAACGTTCGTAAATAAAATTAAACAGGTTTCAAGAAAGCCATTTAACCAAATAAAAGTAAAATTAATATTCAAATGTTTTTTTAAATATTCATGTACGGTGAGCCAAAATCAAGACCTGCATTAATTCAAAAACGTTCAAAAATTAAACAAAAAAAACAAGTTTTTTTAACTGAAAGTAAGGAACAACGTTAAAACTTAAAACGAACTGTAAGTATTCTGTATATGAAAGTGGCTGTCCCCTCCTCAACGCCTCGCTCTTTACGCTAAAGTTTTGTATTGTTTAACAAAAATAGAGTTATGAGAAAGTAAAACTTTAGCGTAAAACTTGTCGAAATTATTCAGATATACCTCAAATTATTGAAAAACTGAGTCACAGATACGCCGTGGCATTCAATAAGATCCAAATAATCTAATTAAAGGGGAGCACACACAAAAGCCAAATTAGGACAGTAGCCTATGAGAAATCGCAAAAATACCCAAGACAATGAACAAGTCCTAATGGGGGCCCTGGGTCTATCAAAATTTTTCAATGGTTTCCCAGGGAATTGGATATCATTTTCTTCTGTCTCCACTTTAAATGAAAAAAAATAACAATCTTTTTGGCATCCCTGCTTTCAATAAAAAAATGAGGTATTATCATTTAAAAATGATAGCCCCTATCCCCCCCTATAGGCAATAGTTTACAATTTATTTATGAAGGATATTTTTGGGGTAACTCTCGGTTCAATCTTTAATTCCCCAGCCTTGGCATAGCTTAGTCTATAGCTAAATTTTATCTCAATAGAAGGGCTTTTTTGTTGTTGTTTTTTTTTGGGGGGGGGGGAGTAAAAATGTTTCAGAAAGAAGATTGTATTTTCTATCAGGCGTTCAACAATTGAGTATTAAACATTAAGAAAATCTTATCTAAAAACAGCAAAAAAAATCTACAAATTTACAACTCAGCTGTAGAAACAATCTGTCGGCTGTCAATTTCAAAATCCAACTGAAGGCTGAAGCTGTAAAGTAGTGAATGCGTTCTATAATTCTATTCAACTTGAAAATAAAATTCTTGACTACGAATGATGTAAGAAATAGCGATTGGAAACTGTATTCGAAATGACTTAAACTCATTTCATAAAGACGATACTTTTTTGTCAACATATGAAGAACTGTGTATATTGCAATATTTGCAATTGCATATTGCATCTGTCTGTAACAAAAGAGACGAAAATTAATGAACAAGAGAGTAGTGAAGAATTATGGTATGCAAAGTAATATTTGGCAGGGAAACTCACTGGTGATAAATCGCTAGGGGGGGCACCGTGATTGCGTGATTTTCGGGGATTCGGGGAACCAAATTTTTTTTCGGGGTGACACATAGATTTTTGGGGAAATACCCGAAAATTCGGGAATAGCGCAAGCCCTGCTTGATTTCTAATCAGGCAAATCGAAATACTAAACCACACAAGAAGGAAAAGCTCCGACTTTGCGGTTGACGCAATAAAGAATTGACACAAAATTAATTTGAAGTCGATCGAAAGCCACCACCTCTGCCTGCGGCGGCGTGTCTGCGGCGCGCCGGCGGCGTTACGACACTTCGGCGGTGTTCGACCGGGCCTCTCGTCGGCGGCGTTCGGTCGATCCGCCGGCGCGGCATTGGGGTCTACCTAGAGTAAAGGTTTCAAACTCTTATCTAAAAAAATGTGTTATTTTTATTTTTCAAGAAGAGAGATCACGGATGCGCGTTTATTTGTTTATTTGTGTTTTTTTTTCTCGGGGGCGATCGTATCAATCCAGTGGTCCTAGAATATCGTGAGAAGGATCATTCGAACGAAAATTAAAAGTTCGAATACCCTTATTAAGTGACCAAAAATTGGAAGGCAACTAGGCCCCTTCCAACGCTCATTTTTCCCAAAGTCACCCAAACAAAATTTTTAGATAGCCATTTTGTTCAGTATAGTCGAAAATCTAACAATTATATCTTTGAGGATGACTTAGTCCCCACAGTCCCTGGAGGAAGGGCTGCAAATTATGAACTTTGCTCATTATTTACAATAGTATTGGTTATTGGGAAGTAGAGCCTATAGGTTTCAGGAGGGATTTTTTCTGGTGAGAGAGGAGGATCTTAACATGGAGGATATTTTCATAGGGAAAGGGGAATTTCTATGAAGGGGGCACCGGATTTCCCAGCATTATTTAAAAAACGATCAGAAATTAAATAAAAAACAAACAAGTTTCTTCAACTGAAAGTAAGGAGCAACATTAAAACTTAAAACGAACAGAAAGTATTGCGTATATGAGGGGGTTCACCCCTTAGTCAATACCTCGCTATTTACCCTAAAGTTGTTTTAGTACTTTCAAAAGAACTATCTATTCTAATTAAACGACCTTTGTGATTCAGGGGTCATTCTTAAAGAACCGGAAGAAAATTCGAACGTTAGCGTAGAGAGTCAATTTATTGACTAGGGGGCGAACCCCCTCACATACGTAATAATTTCTGTTCGTTTTAAGTTTTAATGTTGTTCCTTACTTTCAGTTGAAAAAACTTGTCGTTATTTTTTTTTTTATTTAACACGCCCGAAGAGTTACGCGTAGTCAAAGATATTTTTGATAATGAAATGACTAGACCAGTAACTAGACCGGACTCTAAGACCAGTAACAATAAATTCCCATAATAATTCAAACTCAAGCCGACCAGAAATTACTATCATGGGCAGTGCAATAGCGCTGCCTAAGAAAGAGTGATGTGGGGACAATGTATTATTATTAATTTCTTTTTTAACCAAGGCACTTCGTATAGAAAGGGTTGTCTGAGAAACTTCGAAAGGAGCTTATTTGATTGGAAATTTAAGTTCTAGTGCCCTTTTCAGAGTCAGAATGACTGGAGGGGTAGTAGCCCCCTATGTTCATCATTTCTCCAAACATATCCAATCAAAATTATGAAAAAAAGCATTTTGTTCAGCTTAGTTGAAAGGTCCACTAATTATGTCTTTGGGGATGTCAATCACCCTAAGGTTTTTATGTAGGGATGGTCATATAAACTTCGGAGGGGGCTCAATCGATTGGAAATTGGAATTTCGTGGGCCCATTTAAGAGTCAAAAGTGACCGGAGGGAAACTAGCCTCTCCTCCACGCCCTCTTTTCCCCAAATACATCCGACCAAAATTTTGAGATAGCCATTTTGTTCAAAATAGTCCAAAGATCATATAGCAATGCCTCCGGTGTAACATAGGCCACCAGAGCCTGGGAGTAAGGCTTATAAATTATACTGTGCGGGCATATAAGGTTTTATGGATGGGATGGTCATTTAAACTTTGTAGGAGGCTCATTTGATTGGAATTTGAAAGTTTCCTTTTTAAGAGTCAAAATGATCGGAGGGCAATTAGTCCCCCCCATACCCTCTTTTCCACAAATACATCCGATAGAAATTCTGAGCTAACCATTTTCTTCAAAATCGTCCAAAGATCATAAGCCAATGCCTACAGGGTAGACACCCCCCCCCCAGAGCCCGGGAACAAGGGTTGTAAGCTATACGCTGGGGGCATATAAGGTTTTTATTGAAACTGAAGGTTCTAGTGCCCTTTTTAAGAGCCAAAAGCGATTGGAGGGCAACCCTCCCCCCAAGCCGATCATTTCCTAAAACGCAAGAAGACAATTTTTAAACATCTATTTTGTATAGCTTAGTTGAAAAGTCCATTAATTAAGTCTTTGGGGATGTCAACCCCTCCCCAACAGCCCTCAGGGCAAGGGCTGTAAGTTAGGCAATTCGTCCATTTTGTACATATAGTATATGTTTTATTGAGAAAAGTGGCCATGTTTTACCTTTAATTTCCATAAAAGAAGAAGGCTCAGGTGAGCCTTTCAAAGAATGTTGAGGGAAGTGTTGAACAAAATCAAAACACAATACGTGTTTATGGAATGTCAAAAGGGCATAACTCAGGAATGACTGAGCATATTAATTTGGAACTTTCAGAAAATGAAAAGGGAGATGATCAATTGACCAAACAGGCAATATTTGACTGCTACTACTACTACAACTAACAATACCACTGCTGCTACTAAACTACTCCAACTGCTACTTCAATTGCAACTATTTGTAAGGCTAAGAGTATAAAGACAAAAAAGGCACCGAAAGGGAGTCAAAAGAGTGCATCTGTATGCTGTTTGTCAAAAGGGCATACCTGCAATACCTTAGGAACAGTTTGATGTGTGAGGTTATAACTTGTTGTGGGTTAAACTTGTACAGGGTTTGTTGTGGGGGATATTGAACTAACCAAAAGACAATTCTTGCACCCTAATACTACTGCTTCTACTCATGGTACTACTGCAACTACTACCACTGCTGCTAAAGCTAAGGATACTACTCTTAATTTTACTGCTGCTACTACTACAACTACTACTGCTTTTACTACTGGTACAACTAATATTGCTACTAAAGCTAAGGTGATTAAGGCAGAAAATTTGGGGAATATTGAAACAGTATTGAACTAAATTGAAACACACTATGCACATACAGGTTGTCAAGAGGACGTATTCTTCAGGTATTGAGTTGAAACTTTAACTGTGTGTTCAGGGGGATGTCATTTGCATACTGCTACTAATGCTTTTACTGCTACTACAACTATTGCTATTATTCAAGCTAAGGGTATTAAGGTGAAGCTTTCGAGGAATAGTTTTGAGGATGTCGAACTAAATCAAAACGAACTATGAGCATGTAGATAGTCAAAAGGGTGACAAAACAATATCTCATGAACGGCTTGCATTATTAAGTTGGACCTTTAAGGATAAGCTGTGGCGGAATTTGAACTAGCCAGAAGGCACTATGTTTAAACTATTAATACTACTACTACGGTTGCTTTAACTAATGATGCTAAGGGTATTAAGGTGAAACTTCTAGGGGACGTTTAGAGGGAGTTTCAATTAAACAAGAAAACTATAGGTATGCATATTTTCAAAAAAAGAATATAAGCAATATCGTAGGTAGCACCGTGCTATCACAGATAGATAGCAATATCAGATAAACTTTTAAAGGAGCTAATTCGATTGGGAATTAAAAGCTCTAGTGCCCTTTATAAGTTTTGTTCAGCATAGTTGAACGGTCCAGTAACTATGTCCCTAGGGATATTGGGTATGTCAACCCCCCAAGATTATGCAATTTCTCCATTATGCTTTACAACTAAATTCTACTTTAAAACTAAATCAAAAGGCACTTTGTGTATGCTGTTTGCCAATAAGACATCTCAGCAACATCCGAAGAATGACTGAGGGTATTAAGTTGAAACTTTCAGGGCTACTACTATTACTACACCTACTCTTACAATTCAACTGAATCAAAATAGGGTAAATGTATCCAGGTTGTCAAAGAGCATAGACACAATTTTTCTGGAATGGTAATAAGTTTTGTTTTTCAGGTCAACTTGAGGAGGTATGGAACTAAATTAAAAAGTACGATTTGTGTCCATATTTTGAAAAGAGTGTTGTCGTGTTTTGTTAAAAATTGTTGAAGAAATTTTCTTATCAATAAAAACAACTGTGTCAATAAAAACGAAGCATAAGTAACTTATAAAACTTTTTTCACAAAATAAGTTTTTTAAAGGTAAGTAAAGAGCTCCATTAAACCAAAAATGAGTATAAATAAAGTCAAATAATCATCCAAGTGTAAAACTACCTCAAACCACCATCAATAAAAAATATAATGAAACCCAAAACGAACAAAAATTACAATAAATAACCAAGCCAAACTCAAAATGAGCAGAAACTAACTTGAGTAGGCCTGACACCCCCCATGCCTTCTGAAGACTAGAACACAATTTGCACTCTACTGATAAAAAGAAACAATGAATGTAGATTGGCAGTTTAATATACATACACTGATATTTATTCTTAAATGGCTTAATTATTGCCGATGTATTAAATTTAAAAAGTGAAAGAATTTAAAATGTTTTTTTTTCAGTAAAGTGTTTCATTTATTTATTGACGGTGATTTGTCGTGGTTTTACATTCGAAAGACTATTTGACTTTATTTCTCATCATTTTTGGCTTAATGGCGCTCTTTACTTTACTTTGAAAAAACTATTTTGCGGAAAAGCTTCTTAAATTATTTAAAGAATAAATGAAACCGAAAACGAAACGATATTAAGTAAACAATCATGTGAAACAAACATACAACAGGTACTAATATAAATGAATAAATAAATCTTAAAACGAGAAAAAACCTAAATTGAATATTCAAATGAAACTTAAAACGAACAAAAATTATCACACAGAAGAGCTTGACAACTGCTCCCTTTCTCCTCTTCTAACTGTAAAAGTCTAAAACCTAAAAAAAAGTCCTTGGAAAGAACTAATAAAATGGAACTAAAAATTGATATATAATGATATTAATGTGTGAAATTTTTATTTCTATTTTCAATGTTGTAAGTGCAAAAGAAAAAATTATACTATAATTCTTTTTTAGCATAAGTACAGATGACGCAATAGGCTACAAATTACGCAACAGGCTGCGTGCAGTAGGAGCACGCAAACAGTGTATCTTATTAGTAGGGTAAGAGGTACCATTTTGCCCACTTTATGTTCCATCCTGTTTTATTTGCGGCCTTTACGTTCCTTCCGGTTTTTCTGGTAGTCCTATTCTACAGATCATTACACCTTTGCCAAGAGGAACGAGTATAACTTGATTGCTGATTAGGATTTGAATAAAAGGAATAGTTTTCTTTACAATTCATATTAGTAAGAGAATTGAATTCAAAGAGAATAGTTTATTTGAGAGGATATTAGTGGAGAAAAAAAAATGAGTGGTGCATTTACATTATTTGAGATTAATGATGGAACCGACAGCAGCAGCAGCAACGATATACGAGTACCTAATGTAGCTGTGGAAATAACTGCTGGCTGTAGACTATGTCTTGAATGGGACACTATGTATGCTAGATACGTGATATCATTAAGCAAATTTAAGCAGGAGGAGCAGCAGTGTTTTGCTGGAAAAGTAAATATTCTCCATATAAATAAACTTCGGTCAGCATTAGATGTCCTATCGAAATATATTGATGAGAACAAAATGCATCAGTGAATATTATTATTGTAATTATGATCAATAAAACTGTTTCTAAATCAATGGTATTTTTTCTTTTTCTATAGTAGACAAGCGTATATTTTCTAGAGTAGAAAAAAGAAATTCTGTTTAGTCTGAAGTTGATCGTGAGAGAGTTAGGACTAAAAAAAAAAAAAATGGATAGATTCGAGAAAGATCGAATCATGAGGAATCTAGTTCTTATGGAAAAACATTTAATTCTAGACGATGATTTTCTAGAGTTGTCTATTCAAAGGAAGATATTTTCTCGAGGAATGCTTGTCGATATAATGAAAACTGATTCTCCATCATTAGACTATTGTATGAAGCTTCTACATCGTGGTCCAAATGCATTTACACAATTTATTGATATATTGATCACGACACAGCAAAATGATATTGTGGATATGCTTTTAAACATTAATTTTTAGAAATTTAGGACTTTTTTTTCATAAGAAAGATGGTGCTCCAGGATGATTTACTCCTCTCTCTCTCTCTCTATCTCAGACAATTTTTTGATGTTGCTAGCTCAGTTTCATTGTGGTAGTGAGAGTGTCAACACATGACAAAATGTTCCATACATGTCCGTTATGCATGTACTCACTGGGCAGCTGGTCATCATGTGAGAATTGCACAATGATTGAGGAGTATGATGAAAAGTGTAGATTATGCAACCTGTGTAAATTGCATAGAGGATATGCTGTGCAAATTAAAGGTTGTAATTCCTGTCTTGAAGAGGTGTGTGACTCTCATCCTAGAGGCCACCTATGCTCCAATTGTCATTATGATAATCAGTGGGAGAGTACATATCCCGGTATGATTGGAAAGAATCCTAACCGTGATTTTAGTTTACTGGTACGAGATTGGTATCGTCGTGGTTTTAGATTGTTCTGGGAGGAGGAACCGGGTCAACGATTCAACTGTTGGAACAACAAAAGAATATGGTTTCTACGTCATCGTTGTGAAGACACTGAGTGTTATGATTATAAGCCCACTGATTTTTATTTGGCTGTGACGGAATGTGATTCGACACTTGAGGACACTGTTTGTGAAATTGCTTCAAATAGGCAAATTGAAACATGTGAATTCTATAGAATGAATGAGAATAGTATCATTGACTATACAAAGAGATATGACAAGAGTGAAGTCACACTCTACTGTAGAAAATGTGACCCTGACATTGCACTACATCAGGATCAGTACACTGTGAATTCAGATAATCTACCTGCACTAGTTGTTGTCGACAAATACCTAGTAGTGGATGAAATCTAAAGAGTAGAAAAGTCGTTTTATCATGTATATAATTTTTTTTATTAATAAACAATTTCACATACATCTTTAGAACATTTTATTCTTAGGGCACTAAAATCAATATTAAATACACTTGTAAGTATATTCTCCACTAGAAAGTCGTTCAATTGAGGTAAGTCAACGTAGATGTTGAGAAACTG